>JAAGNO010019911.1:28412-41174 GCA_033439905.1 Ceryle rudis
CAGCACAGCTTTACACACCATCGTGGCAAAGCCTTTTATAAAAGGGACGCCTGTCCTGACAGCCATCCCTGAGACCTCTAAAAGACGAAGAAAAAAAAAAAAGGGTGTTTTGGGCCTACCAAAACTATTTGCAAACTCAGGGAATAGTTTCCACCAAAAGCCTGAAAACATTTCAAGGAAGCAGTCTTTTGTTTAGACTTTTCATTTTATTCCCCCCCCACCTCTCCAGAAATGCCTCTGCTCGAAGCTGTACTTTGGGGCCAGATTGTTCGACTTTAAGCAGACTAAGCTTGAACAGAGATGCTGCCATTTCACGCTGAATGTTGTCAGCACTCTGCTTTCATGGGCCAACCCAAAGAAATCAGTGGCTTGCACAGCTCTAGTAGGATCAGCTGGAACAAACTGGCTTGGTAATCACAGGGAAAGACTGGAAACAGTGCCAGTAGATCCAGTTCAGGAAAAGACACAGTGTGACCTGGAACAAGTAAGAGAAAACTTCTGGATGAAGGAAATGCTTGATATGGGATACTCAGGAGCTATGCTGAAAAGCCTGGAGTCTGCAGAGTTGGGAAGCAGCATGAAGGAGCCCAGCTGGGCACCCTCAGAGAGCTCTGAGAAGCAGATAACCCAAGAAACAAATATCTGCTGACAGGAAAGAGGCCAGCAGAGCTGACTCACAAAGCACTGAAGCAGTAGGAATCAGCTCATGACAGTCCTCCAGGCTCCCTGAAGACCATCAGCTTATGCTTAGCATCAATATAGAGCAAGAGGATGATGAAATTCCAATGGGATGTTCTACCTGCTGAGGCATAGAGAAGAGAGACCTCTCCTTTCCCAGATGTAGGCATCCTGGTAGAGGGTGAAGGGGCACTGAGCAGGTATTGCCATGCAATCCTAAGCTCCCAGATAGGCGCCAAGTCTCCCCAGACTTCCCCAACAGCAAATCTATCCCTCAACCTTCCCTTTTTGATCAGCTATAGGGAGGCCAGTCTCCCACTTTCTAAATTAAAGGCTTTGGTGGAGACCATGGGATAACTCCACATCCACTTCTTGGAATTTTTCCAGCATGAAAAAGTAAAGACACAGAGATGTTAAGATCCCATCCCAAAAACATTTCTCCAGATTGGTTTTCTGATGCTCAGGGACTTCTTAAGCCAGAGGTGCCATCCTTCTATTCAGCAGCACTTCACAGGGCTTTATTGCTATTGCCTATATGGCTCCATGCTGGAGGGAAGGGGAGGAGAAAATCCAGCTTGGATCCGGCCAAGAATTGTGTCCTCAGATGATGGCATTCCTGCGTACAGCTTATCTTCGCACCGATGGGGGCTTGTTGAAGGCAACTTGATCTCATTTTGGATGTTCAGGAATTTTGGCCGCCACCAGAGAGACGTTCTGGACATGTGCAAACGTCCCCCAGTTCACACCAACTCCTATTCATTTTCCACTCAGTCGTGGAGGGCAGAAACAGACCCTCAACCCATAAATCAGGTCATGGTGTGTTTGTCCCCGTGCCATGAAGAATTCTCTGAGAATCCTGCAGCTAAAGGCAGGAAATTCACAGCTGAGACCCATTCCAGGGCTGGAGCCTGGGCAACTGGCAAGCAACTGCAGCGAGAAATTTTGGAGTTCTTGAGCTGAGATTTATGCTGCTGGAATACATCACAAATATTTCGCTCTCAGCAAGAGGTGGGAAAGAGGGAAAGATCACTTTGCGTGAGAGAGATTACATAGGCAGGGCTGTCTCTCGTCTCACTTTGGAGGCATCATGAGGCAGGGAGCTGCAGTTCACCAAGACTTCTGGGAGGGGAGAGGGTGGCTCATCAACTCCATCCAAGCTTATCTCCAGCAACCTCCTGGAATCCAGCACTACCTCTCTGATGATTCTCCTACAGAAGCAGCACAAACTGCTTGCCACCTCTTCCTGTGGTCTCTCTTGCTAAATAAACAGCAGTGAGGGAGGAAAGGTTCATGATAAGGTGAAAATTTGGCTCAATATGTTTGCATTGTCACCAAAGAGGAGGCTCTGCAAGTCTTATCACCTCCAGGACGTCGGAAAACTCTGCCAACAAGTAACCACAGTGGTTCAGTAACCACAGAAGTTCTTGAGTGCTTTGCAAGCATTTGAAGTGGAAGAGGTTGCCTTATCCAATCTGACAGAGATGCCATCATACTGCTATGCCAGGAATTAGAGAGATTGGTGTCAAAGAGTTTAGTTTAGCCCTGGGGAAAAACACGTTTGGAGTTACTCTTGTGTGTGCAGCACAAGGTGCATCTGGGTACACCAGAGCCACCTGGACATGCTGGCACAGCACTCTGCTTGGTCTTGCTGAGGGGCTTCAGAGGGGTCTCTGCTCACATCCAGCCAGGTCAGAGAGGAGACCTCTCCAAATATGCGTGTGCCACGTAGGCAAGGTGATTTTGCATGACAAATACCATCAATTCACAGATTTGAATGGCTTATGCTGAGGCAACACCAGAGACAACCTCCAACAACTCTCTGCTGCTCTTGTGTGCCAGGTATTACCTCCCCCATAGCAAGGGCACAAGAGCTGACCAAGAATCAATGTCTTTGCAGTCTCCTCAGCAAGCAGGTCAAGGGAGGTTCTCCTTCCACTCTGCTCTGCCCTAGTGAGGCCACCTATGGATTACTGGGTCCAGTGCTGGGCTCCCCAGTTCAAGAGACACAAGGAACTACTGGAGAGAGTCCAGAGGAGGCTGGGAAGATGCTGAGGGGCTGGAGCATCTCTGTGGGCAGGCCAGGCTGAGAGCCCTGGGGTTGTGCAGCTGGAGAGGAGCAGCCTGAGGGGGGAGCTGAGCAATGCTGAGCAAGAGTTAAAGGGCCTTTTTAGGGGAGGAAGAGGATGGGGACAGACTCTTGTCAGAAACAGGACAAGGGGCACCAACTGGAGCCCAGGAGGTTCCACCTGAGGAGAAGCAGCAAGTTGTTTGGTGTGAGGGTGTGGGAGGCTGTCCCAGGCTGCCCAGAGAGGTTGTGGAGTCTCCTTGTCTGGAGAGATTCCCAACCCTGCTGGACCCTGCGCTGCTGGGCCCCCTGCTCTGGGTGCCCCTGCTGGAGCAGGGTGATTGAACCATCTGATCTCCAGAGGTCCCTTCCAAGCACTACCATGCCGTGA
This sequence comes from Ceryle rudis, assembly GCA_033439905.1. Classification (NCBI taxonomy): domain Eukaryota; kingdom Metazoa; phylum Chordata; class Aves; order Coraciiformes; family Cerylidae; genus Ceryle; species Ceryle rudis. The sequence goes on from JAAGNO010019911.1 coordinate 31,547, forward strand.
TTCCGTCTGGTATATGAACTCAATTCATCTCCAATTTGGTGTTTACCTCAAACACATGGCTGTAAAAAGTAGTGGCCAGTAGAAGGCTGCAGCAAATGCCTGCCTGCCCTGAATGGTCCCCTGGGTGAGCCCATTGCTGCTGGAGTCGATCCTGAAGAGCTCAGGGACCAGGAGAGGGAAAGTTCTGCAGCAAGAGGCCAAGTTTTTTCCCTGAGTGGTGAGGAGGGTTTAAACTGGTGACAAAGGGACGGTTTGCTCTGTTGCCATGCAAACTCCCCATGGGCACCCAGTTCCCACCCCACCATCTACACCCAGCTCATCTACAGAGGCCTCTGTCACCATAGCCTAAATCCAACGAGGAGAATGAGTCAGACACCTGGCAGTTCATCCCAGTGACCTTTGCAAAAGCCGGTTTCATTCTGTGATCCTTTCTTCCTACTCCTCCTCCACCCTGCCATTCCCCGCCTTTTATGAGTAACCGTATCTAAATACCTAAATCTGGTTACTCTTGCACAGCCCTTGATTTGAGAGGAAGTTGCTGAGATGAGGCAATACCTCCACTTTGACCTTTTCACGCCTTTACAGAGCTTTTCTTCTTGAGTATTTAATATTAACCCAGGAAACATCCCAAGCAGGTCTCTAACACAGAGATCCATTTCTGAGCTCTCATTCTCAGCACCTGACGGCAATGGGGACATAGAAAAGAACACGAGTCCCACTTTATCTACCGAAAGTGTCTGAGGGTTGTGCAACCTGTTTACGATGGCAAAGTTTGGCAGCCAGCACAAGGAGCCTGGGATGGGATTCCAGTTCAGCTCAAACAGCCTCTCAACAAGTCCCAACAAAAAATGTGCGCCATCCGAATTTCGCCACCCCAAATTCAGACTCCAACTTGACTCCAGCAGCACGCGTGCGGGGGACATTCTCGCCGCTGCCTACTTACGCTGTGTTCCTCCCAAAAGATCTCACCAGATAAGTTTTCCCATCTGAACCACTGAGATAGGCATTGGGGATGAGTAAGCGTGAAGTTCAGATTGCCTTTTACATGCAAGACCCACTGATAGGCGATCAAGGTCAAGTTCTCATCCAAATCTAGTGAGACCGGTATCAGCAAGGAAGCGCAAGAAATAATTGCCCCTAAGTCAGCTGGTCAGAGAATAGGTGTTTTCTGGTCTAGTTCCCTGTATCCCTAGAAATGGATCTATGTGATCTGACCACTAATGTACAAACTCCTCCTTCTGCTACTGAGCTAGAAACAGAAGAGTGATATCTGCCTTCCCGTGTAATGAATTTTTCCACAAACCATCCATTATTTCTTCAAAACCATCAGGCCAGCTACAAAAAAAAAAATAACAAAATTGGAAGCCTCCTTATTACCTATAGCCTAATTTCTTGGGATATGGGGAAAATTCCTTTTCCCCCACAGACATGCTCCTTAATTATTAAGGCATATCATGGAAGTGGAAGCAGCTACCCTTTGCCGGTTACCTAAAAGGCAGCTGGGGTAGAGAGTCTGCATTGGCTTTGCTAAAGGAATCTGAAATAGGACTCTCAAGTTTTGTTTCAGAGTGAACCAAATATTTTTGAACCGTGTAAATCACAGATTGGGTTGATTTAAATCTATTTTCTAGCCTAGTCAAACTAAGGAATTTCAGGATCCTGTCCACCAGTTGGTGATTAGGTATCTCCCTCCACATTTTGAGTTCAGTCGCATGAATTATAGCTTTCTTTTAGGGTATGAAGCAAAGCTGTGATCCACAAACTCCAAGCAGAAATCCCTAAATAGTGGAAAAGAGCTGATTGCAAGTGTGAAAGTCAGGGAAGTTCTTAGCTACCCATTTTCAAAGTATATGAGTTCAGAAGATTGGATGCTGATGAAATCCTCAGGTCACGCTGATGCCATTTGTGGTTCAGGAAAAGGTTGTCCCAGTAGCATCAATGGACTTAGCATGAAAACAGTCAGGAAATTAAGGGTAAAGAGGGGAAGTGGACAAAATGCTTTGCCCAAGGTTGGAATGAAGGTCAGCACCAGATCAGGCTTAAGAAGCATGCTTTGCAGCATCCCATGAACGCTGTGCTGTCTCCACAGGAGAGAGGAGATTGACAAAGGATAACAAGTGAGGTTATGACAGAAGCATTTGCAGAATGAAAAAAAAAAAAAAATAGGCCTTTATATGGCACGTAAAATCCACCTATGATGTAGGTGACTTTACATCACCTAAGCCCTTACTTGTGAAGGGAAATATGCCAGGAATGTGAAGTGTTGGGTATGGTTTCACACAAAACCTCTCAAAGGTCTCCAGCTTTTCCAAAAAGAAAGAAAGAAATAAAGAAAAAAAGAAAGAAAAAAAAAAAAAAAGGGGGGACACGGACAGACAGGAAGATGTTTTCACAAACATGAAGTCATTTAACTTTCCTGTTCATCAGCAGAGAAGCGGGTAAAAGGAATGTGAAGCATTTACTAGCAGGGCAGGAATCATTCAAAAAAATGGAGCGAGCCCATTAATTACAGAAGTAAATACAATTAACACAGCCTCCAAAGAGTTTACATAAGCTTCTTTAAAAAAAAAAAAAAGTATCCCCTTCTACCAAGCAAGGGCATGTAATTTAGAAGTGAAATTAGGCAGCTGGCTAGAGATAAAACGAGCAAGGAGACGCTTGCAAAATACAGTTCCTCAGTTGTGCTAGAGGAGATAAATGGGATAAAGCCACCAAGGCCGTTAGCACCATTAGCAAACCACTGAGCACTTGGGAGATGCTGGGAGGTAACCGAAGATGAAAGTAAAAAAAAAAATAAATAAATAAAAATAAGGTGGGGGGCAGGGGAGGAAGGTGACCCTTTCCCTCTGCTAGGGACACAGCAATGGAAGAAGCAGCACATGGGAGTTTGTTTGAAGGGGCCTGTTGAAAGGACCCACCTCATTCAGTACAGCTATGAAGCTTTTCTTTAATTAATTACAAGGCTTATTAAGGTCAAAAGTTGAACTCAAACATGCCTGCCTTCCGTTTTCTACATGAGAAATTGAGACCCCTTCACCTGGGAGCTGTGTCCCATCAGCTTGTACTGCACATAGAGCATCAGGAAGTGATGGAAACATAGGTGGTGCTGATTGTCCACATTTTTAGTATAATTTTGAAAGTTTGGAAAGGGTAAAGAAAAAAAAAAATCATCTTTGGACAAGATGGGAAATGTCTTTTTAGGGCACCTTCACCTACAAGCGTCTCCAGAGAAAACGCTGGCCACTAAAAAAATCACACCTCCTTCTAGCAGGGAAAGACAGAGCTGCTTGAAGTTACAGCCAGGACTGGGACGTGATAAAACAGATTCAAAGTGAGGAGAAACACTTGTTAGTCTGGGTAATCCCTGCCCCGAGGAGTCCACAGCCCTGTACGTGTCTCGCTGGGTGACAGCAGCTGGACAGGAGGGTGGAGGCTCTGGCTCCAAGCGTGCAGTTACAAGAGCACGTTGAGACCAGTCTGTGCTTGTGGGTTTCCCCTTCCACAGAAAATTGCAGCTGATGTTTCTCCTCCACTGGTGAAAGGAGGAGGCAGGACACCTGCAAACCCAGCCACAGGTCCTACTTGAGGACATGCTTCTGATGTCTAGGAAAGCAATGAGGAGCAACCCAATGTTTTGCAAGTTCATGGCAAAGATTTGGAGCCAGCTTTCCTTCTGCAAAGCTACTTGTCTTTTACACCAGACCTCCTAACCTCTGACTCACCAAATAACAGCATGGTAGGAGTTGGAAGGGACCTCTGGAGATCATCTGGTCCAACCACCCTGCTCCAGCAGGGTCACCCAGAGCAGGGGGCCCAGGATCACATTTTCCAGGCAGAATTTGAAATCTCTCCAGAGAAGGAGACTCCACAGCTGCTCTGGGCAGCCTGGCACAGCCTCCCACCCCCTCACACCGAAGAATTTTCTCTTCCTGCTCAGATGGAGCATCCTGGGTTCCAGCTGAGTTCCTGGAACTCTTTCCCAGTACAGATACCATGGCCTGATAAGGCCCCACACCTCTAAGTCCATATGGTGCTGGGTGGACTCACCCAGGATCGGTTAAGATTTTAGCCAGATGTTTCTATCCTCAGGTAAAGCACCTCAGGGATTCAGCAGGGACTGTTAAACACAGCACCAAGATGACACAGCCAGGCCACATCCAGACTTGGCACAGCACACCCAGTGCTCCTCACTCAGAGCTCACACAAGAGAGGAGGCAGTTCAGGTCTGCCTACACCAGCAGGATAGACATGCCCCTTGGCTATCAGTTTTGTAGGTGTGGGGCTGCACCCTCTAAAGGAACCTATGCACTACTCAGCTTGCCTACAACCATGACAAGAGGGAAAAAAATATCCGGCTCTTCGAAGGGATGAAAGGCAGGCGCCCAAAGGATTAAGCCACCAGCTTCTTCTCTTCCTTTCAGAGCTGGTGAACCATGCAGCGATGCATGTCAGCTGTGTTGGTTTTGAGTCGGGAGCCAGAACAATGCAGCCTGTCTTTCCTGGTGTGCACCTCCAGGGAGGATTCCCGCAAGTGTTCCTCCAAACAGGGCCACGTAGGTGGCAAACAAAAGAGAAAAGCCCGTCAACTTTTGACCCTCCTTGAGTTTACAAATTGCAAAGAGCTCATGTCATCATGAATGAGTCAAGAGGCATCTCGCAGAGCCCTTCAGCCCACGCTGCGTGTGCCTCTGCACTTTGTCACCTCCTACAAGTGTTTGTCCTGTTACCACCACGGAGCAGGAGAAGGGAGCAGATGGTTCCTGGGAAAGTTTTGCCTATGGATGTGCCTGTCTGCAGCAGCAGCAACTAAAGCTCCTGGGTCCACAGGCTAAACCACATCTGTGATAGATGCTAGTCTTGATCTACATGAGATGACAGCAGCATTAATAAACCTAAAAAGATGTACTCCCTACATCTGCTTGTCTCCAAGTGACCTCAGCTACTCTTCACACCTGGTACTTCAATGGCTTCAGTAAATTCATGCTCAGAACAAGTACTGCCTGGAAGTAGGAATGGACACCAGACCTCTGGCTTTTGCAGGTGGGGAAAACCAAGCAGGGGAGAGACAGATTTGTTCCCCATCACCCAGGGAGCCTATCGCAGAGCAAAGAATTGAGCACAACTACCACAGAGCCCCAGCCCAACACCTTTGCTACAAGGCAACGTCTGTCCTGTTAAGGAGAACCAAAACCATAGGTGAACATGTTCCTGTACAAAGAAACTGGGAGGGTCTGAACACAGAGACACTTCCACATGCAGTCAAGACTACACCTGGCAGCCCATTTCAGTTCCTCTCTGCTTTGGGGTTGATTCAGAGGGGGTAGGGTTTAAGGCATTTTTTCCAATCACATGCTTTGCTGGGTGTTGATCTAACATTTGTAAGATCACGAAGAAGGACAAAACGTGGAACTCATATGACTGGTACAAACTGCATCCTCCCATTCTGCCAGGAGTGGTGTGACTCCAGAGCATCCCCTTGAATTTATAACAAGTTCATTACAGAGCATAAAATGCTCCACAAAGACAACGTCTGTGTTTTCACACATGGAAAAAAAAAAAAAAAAGTCAGCCAGCCTATTCAGGATGATAGGACTGCTGGGGCTTGCCAGTTGATGTGGGCTGGAAATAAATAGATAGACATGGAATCAACTTAGTCAGCAAGAGCAAGTGAGAGAGCACTCACATTCTACAGCAAACTCTAATATGATCTCTTCATAGAATCATAGAATGTTTTGAGTGGGAAGGGACCCTCCAAGGTCATCTCATCCAAGCCCTCTGCACTGAGCAGGGGCAGCTGCAACTAGAGCAGGTGGCCAGGGCTCTGAGCAAACCTCCCCTGCAATGGTGCCATGGATGGTGCAGCCACCACTTCTCTGGGCAGCCTGGCACAGGCTCTCCCCACCCTCAGCACCAACAATTTCTCCTTCTCTCCACTCTGAATCTCCCTCTTTCAGTCCAAACCATCCCCCCTTGTCCTGTCCCAACAGGCCCTGATCAAAAGTCTGTCCCCATCTTTCTGCCAGGCCCCTTCAGGTCCTGAAAGGCCCTCAGAAGGTCTCCCCAGAGCCTTCTCCTCTCCAGGCTGAACACCTCCAACTCTCTTAGCCTTTCTTCATAGCAGAGGTGATCTTTTCCTGAGTCAGTCACATCTGAAGGCACACAGTCACACTAGCCCAAAGGCAGGATGGATATCCTCATGGTACTAGAGCTGGAATGGCTGGTTATGGGCTGGCCCAGAGCAGGAACGTGCATCTGCATCAGTCTGCATTTTTGGGAGCTGCAGGGGAAAATTTGGGCTTCTCAAGAAACAAGGCCAAGAATCAGGAGCCCTCTCCTCTGTTCCACCTTGCACCCACCAGAAGCACTTCCCAGGTTTATTTTGCAGGACCTTCACCTGCTGCCGTCACACTTACTTACAAGCAAGGGCAAGCCAGGAGGGAAGGTATAAAACATAAGCCTTCATTAAAGATTTTGTAAGAAGTCATTGAGGCCAAAATAACAGAGGATGTAATAGAGCCATAAATATCTCCCACAGCCATAAACACTTCTGCCTGCTGCAGCCTGGGCATTTATAAGCATGTCAGGCATCCAATGCCACGTTCACACTTATTCCAGCATTCACCATCCCAGAAGCCAGATGTGATGCCACGCACAGGCTAAGCCATCAGCCTGGTTCTACAATACCATCTTGGGTACCTTTCTGTGGATTTGGGCTCCTGCTTCAACCAAGGGGTGTTTAGAAGTTCTGGCTGAGCTCAGGGAGTGTTATATTTAGGTGCACATAGACTTGGGAGTGCTTCAAAGGAGTTTTTCACACTATGGTGAAAACCAAAACCAACAGGATTTCCGACCAAAAGTGGTGTTACAAAAGCAACCTTCCCACTAGATCTTCTCTTTGATGTCCCAACAGTGTCAAAAAGCCTCTGGAAAGTGGAAAGCACTTCTCAGGTCACTCAAGAAAGAGAGGAGAATCCTCAAGAAGACCAATGCACTGCATCATCTCCCACACTAACCTGGGAAAGTGGAAAGTCTTTGGCTATGTCAAGGAAATTCCTTATTCTGCCTTCAAATCACCAGTTGTATGGGCCAGAAATCCTTGTGTCCCTGTGGCTTTTTGACACAAACCTTCAGGCACCTGTTCCCCTTCCTAGGCCTGGGGGTTCTAGATACCTAACAACATCATTGCCTGCACATCCCACCACTTCCAAGAAGCACAGGACACAAGCTGCAGCAGCCAGATGGGTTGACAAGAATCTAGGTGTCCAAGGGATCTCCACACTAGAGTGTTCATACCTGTAAGCCTCAGGTGTCTGGGTTTTTTTAACCACCCAAAAATACATGTCTTTCCTTAAAAAAAAACAAAACAAACACTCTCCCCTCAAATCTCAGAGCATCTACAGGCATTCAACAACTTCTTCCAGAATCCTCCTCAGATATTGCACGACCTTCCCCATCTCACATCATCATTTTTTCAGCTTGTCCAAGCTCCACAGATCTCTTAACTAGTCAAGTTCTTTTCTTCACATCTCCAAGTTGCTACAGCGACAGTTATACATGTTGGTGTGCAGTGTGTGGTTATCGTGTATGCTGGATACCCCAGGCATGGTAAGAAGTGGAGAAGAGGTTTGAGCACAGGGACATCTCTTCAATATTGACAGAGGTCAGCAAGAGACACAGAAACATGCCTAAATGTTTCCTGAGTGGATTCTGAAGCCTGTTTTACTTTGCTGTAAAGCTACAGCTTGTCTTAAGACCACAACCCACCTTGAGGCACAGGTCAGCAGTGGAATGGATGTCTGTCACGTGCCACAGAGCCATCTCACTACAGATGTTTTTGCTTAAGCTGGGCAGTTTGTTACAGGAAGCCAGAGATGTTTGCTACTTGCTCCTTTAAGCCTTTGCAGGACGTTGCCAAAGCTATCTTTGAAGCGGTGTTATAGGCAAGAGGTCATGATTCACCTCCAGAGGGACCTCAAGGTGAATGACATTTGCACTGCTTAATCACGACCTTGGGAACAATGGGTGAATCAGAAAGCTGAACTTTACGTCACTCACCCAGATTAACATGGCCTTGGAGACCTCCTTCACGGTCCCAGGCCAAACATGAGTTAGTTCCTCCCCAAGATGATTCAGAACTAGGATTAACAGGAGAGAAAGCACCAAGCCAAGCAGAATTATTTGCAAATCTGAGTTAAGCAGGAAATGTTCTGCTTGTCTATGACTCGAAGATCACATTATCCCAACTATTATATATGTTCTTTGGAAGTTTTTCATAAGTATGGTAGAGCTGAGGGACAGGAAGGAAGAAGGACAAACAGGTCAGTTATTAGAGAGCTCCCAGGAGATAAGAGAGCAACTGTAACCCTCTGCAGTGTATGAGTCATACACAGAAGCTGAACTCTAATGACCAGTACACCAAACGTTGACTAATCCAACTATAACAACCAGCTTCACCCTGCACCCAGTGCCTCCTGCTAGGTGCACCAGCAGGATCTCCACAAAGAAGCCCTTGTTTCAATAAATCAACATTCTCCAGAGAAACACTAAAAAACATTGGGAGGACTACTTCAAGCTTCTCTTACAAGTAATAAAATACAATATAATAAACCAAAAGCAATAATAAAAAGGACCATGTCCAGATCCCAAAGCCACTGAGAACCCAAGCTTCCCAGTGTTCATCTTTGTAGTTTACACCATGTAACTTATGGCAGATACTCCAACTGTCTCAAAAGAAGATATAAGAACAAGTTACTCATCCTACAAACCCTTCACAAGGTGAAAAAATAACCAGCACAAAATCTCAGCTCCTACCTTCAGCTGCTGCTATCACACCACCTCTGACTCCCAGACTGAAAAGACAGACACACACCCCCAGAACTGCTATCCTCTTAAACTTCTTTAAAAAAAAAAACAAACAAAAAACCCAAAACAATGCTGATCGTTTGCCTCATTAACTCATTGTACCTGAGATCTTCCCAGCTCCCAGCTGAAGCTAATGAGAAATTCTCACCTCTTCAGGTTTCCACCTATACTTTCAAGGAAGAGAGACCTGAAAGCAGAAAGCTCAGCAAAATCTAGCTAGGACCTGCCCATCCAGTTCCAGGCCGCCCAACATGGAGAAATTTGCCTTGTAGAATTCAAGACTTCTGAAGAGCAAGTAAAGGTTGTTATTGCCTCGGTAATTGCTTACATTGGAGGAGAGTGGGCCAGGGGTAATGGGGCTGGGCAACTGCCAACAGGCAATCACAGCTTGAGATGATCTGATGGCAGTGCCTAAGGTGCCTGCCTTTCCTGTAACAGCCATCGTCTTCTGGTCAAGGAAACATTCATTGGGCCACTCTCTTTTCTTTCTGTGCTTTCAGGCTCTTTAAAATGACAGTTCTAGTCTAAATCTCCCCTTCCCCAGTTTGAAGCCATCATCCCTCGCCCTGTCACTACAAGCCCTTGTAAAAAGTCCCTCCCCAACTTTCTTGTAGCCCCCTTTAAGTACAGAAAGGACACCAGAAGGTCCCCCCGGAGCCTTCTCCTCTACAGGCTGAACACACCCAGCATCTCCCAGCAGAGGGGTTCCAGCCCTCCCAGCACTGCTGGGGCTCCTCTGGCCCCGCTCCAGCAGGTCCCTGTCTCT
>JAAGNO010019913.1:0-29041 GCA_033439905.1 Ceryle rudis
CGCCGCAGCCCGTCCCGCTCCAGCTCCGCTTCCAGCTTCGCCCGACTCAGCTCCTCCAGCTGCATCCGCAGCCAGGCCAGCTCCTGCTCGGGCACCCGCAGCCCGATCAGCTCCTGCTCCCGCAGCTCCGCCAGCTCCCGCGCCAGAAAGCGGTTCTCCTCCTCCAGCTCCCGCACGCGGGACACGAAGACCCGCAGCCGGGAGTTGAGCTCCTGCAGCTCCCTCTTCTCGTCCCATCCCGCTTCCCAGCGCCGCCACATCTTGCCCGGGACAGCGGGGTCGGGGCCGCAGTAGGCCCCGAGCTACCAGCGCTGCGCAGCTACCGCCTGAGCGCGGGACTCTGCGCGCCGCCGGCGCAGGCCCGGCCCCGACAGGCCACGCCCCCTTGTGACAGGCCGCGCCCCCTCCCGACAGGCCACGCCCCCGTCTCCGCGCCGCTGCCCTGCGGCGCCCCCTACCGGGCTCTTAGCGCCTCCCGCCAAGCGGCCTCGAGGGGGAAGCCAGAGCCCCGCTTAGGGAGCAGAGCCCCGAGGAGGGAGCGAGTAGAGCCCCGCTTAGATTCACAGAACTACAGACCGTCCCGAGTCGGAAGGGACCCAGGGTCATCGAGACCAACTCCCAAAAATCCCGGGGAGAAAAACGTGACCTGATAGCATGTCATCTGAGAAATACTGTGCTATATAACAAAGATGAGTAAACAAGAAGTGGCATAAATTTCACACGTGCAGAGTGACGTGGCTGTATTTTGACTTCTGAGTACTTGCTCCAGGCTTTTTATGTTTTCATTTAATTCCTTGAGAGATGCACCCCCAGGTTACCTGCAGAAACAACTGCAGTGTGCTGTGCCTCGAGTGCTACGAGCATGGGAATAAAAAGCTGTGGCCGTTGCGAGACAAATCTTGGCCCTTCTGAAACAGGTGTCAAAACCTCTACCAGCACCACTCTCGCGACACCCCTTCTGAGGCATCCTCACCCTCCCCTCCCGCGTGCGGGGCCATACCCGCTGACACCACTGTGCCCTGGGAGCTCAATTCCCCAGGAGGTATTTATTCAGTTTCTGATCCATCGGCTGCTGTTACTGTACTGTGGCTGGGCTTAAGTTAATATAAAGTGTCAAATGCCATTTTAGAATGCCACTTTGAAGTTGAGAACGCCACTGAAATGCCTCCAATTTTGAGCTTGTGTCATAACTCATTGCATCTTTGCACAACAGAAAAGCATCCCTCCCAGGCTTAGCGCACGGCTGAAGTGCCTGCAGCCAGTGCGTCCCAGTGCCCGCTTCTCCTCTGCCTTATTTTGCACCATATATGGGCTGGATCCAGAGAAGTCCTTTCATTGACTGCACTGAAACTGGCTCTGCATGAGCTGCTCAGCAAGGAGGCAGCGAAGCATCACACCCTGTATTATCTACCGAATTAGACAAAAAGACGAGGAATGACTCATTTCAACCTTTTTCATCTCCCCAGGCATCCTTTCTCTCCCTCTCTTTCTCTCACACATACACACATTTAAATTTCCCCCGGTGCTGCAACACACAGTTTTGCAGAGATTTGCTGCTTCATGAAAGGCAGCACAGCTCCTATCTCTGCCGTTACTCCTCAGGACCACTTCCAACCAAAGCTCACCCAGGGAAAAGGCCGGAATTTGGCACAAGCCCTGCAAGGCTGGGCACAGCTGTACTGCACCAACCTGCTCTGGGCACTGCACCCCCTTCTCTGCTCTGTCCCGATGCCTTCCACCTCAGCGCTGCATCTCCCTGCTGTCAGAAAGGCCAAATTTTGGCTGCTGCTTTGCACTTTGCTGAGTAAGTTTCCCTCTAGTCTCAATACAGCCTCCAGGATTTGAGCCCAACCAACACAGATAAATCATTGGCTTTGACCTAAGTCAGCCAGTTTAGCCTTGGCAGATTTGCTCCATCAGAGGTCACTGAGAAGCTGCGATTTACTAAAGACACTTGCTTTTTCTTGGCTTTGTGGTCAAAATCAAGTCCCTCGGTGACACTCTTAACACCTGCTGTTCTTTTATGAGGGAAACCACTATGCTTCTGGGAAGAGGTAAGTTCCTGTGGTTTATGAGGCTTTTTCTACCTCTGATGTCACTGTTATCCTAAAAACCCCAAGTAAAGAGCGCACTGACGGCCAGCGGTCTGCACAGAACTGCATCGGCAGGAGCAATGCGGCTGCTTCAGACGAGTTTCCTGGGCTTTGCTGTGGATGTCCTGCCAAATGCCCAGCTAGCAGTTGCTTCTCTTTTCTTACTGACAATTTGTCTAATTTTTTTCTGCAACTGTATTCATAAATTTTTATTACTTCATTGTCAAAAACACAATAGATACTGAACTTCTGCTTTTAGCTCTCTTGACAAAACACCATAAACCTTTCTCTAGATGCTGGATGGCTTTCTAGGCTGAGGGATCTAGATGTCCATCAAATTTGTATATGCTGATGTCTGCTAAACAGCCTGTAGATAATTCCAGGGCCTAGATCTGCAACTGGGCAAGGAATTTGTGGTCTAGGAGAGGCAATGTCAGAAATGGGCAAAGTCTAGGCAGCCATTTCTGAAACTGATCTTGAAGTTTTATTAGCTGGGTTCCAACACTCAGGAGTCCACAGAGAATCCCTTGACCAATGCAGTTATGTGGAGCTCTGAAATGCAAATGAGACATTGGAATCATTTTCCCTGAGGACTTTAGTGAACTAATTTGCACCTGCAGAAAAAGGGAGAGAAACCTGATGCACTCTACTAATGATGGGCAAATGAAAAATACCCAGATGCTTCTGCTGCCATGGTTATTTCTTTCTCTTTGTAGGAAGAAGTGTGGTGGAGCCACAACTTTGTGCCACTGCTGACATTGAAGACAGCTGCAGGAGAGCCTGACAAAAGTGAATCGGCAGATCTTCAGCACAACCATGACAAGCGATGGTGTGGAACATCCTTCTTCCCAAGGTAAATCCCTGGTGCCAGGGACCTCATCCTGCCCCTTGGAAGTCAGCTGTAACACACAGGCAATAGTAGCAGAGATCTGGGGAGGGAGAGGGCAGGGGGAATTACAATCTTCATTGACGCTTCCGTGATAGCAGAGGCAAATTGGGTCTCTGTGGTCTCTTCAGCTTCAGTGAAAGGTCTTGTGCTTTTGAGAGGCTCATTGTCAGCATCCTACAAACCACAAAGTGTCACCCTGGTAACTCTTAATCCTGCTTCAGCACGGTTTGTTCTACATGCTCTCTCATCTGTGGAGTTTAACGGATGTAGCTGTCACTAGGGAAATGTTCTGATTCCGACATTCTTGAGATAGATTGACAAAAAGAAAACATAGTTTATTAACATGGTGCAGGATGTTGTGATTCCTATTTATATGGGAGTTTCAAGACACATTTGTTTACAGACAGTTCCTGCAACTAGATCAGTGTAGGAATATTGCCCCATGCTGGTGGCGAAGGAGCATGAAGTGCAGTATTTCCCACCTTTACCTTTTGGCTTTCGTGGCTACCCTGCATTTATAGTAGAGATAATAAAGCAAACACCAGCCATTTACTGGTTTAAAGCATATCAGATACTTCCCCAGTACTGGGGAAAGATGGACTTCAGCTCTCTACATCCCCTTTGCTGGGCTCTACAAAGATTGGAAACCCTCAAAAACTGGCTAAAGTGTCACCAGGGGTCGGAATGTTTCTCCATAGGCTAGACCTGAGGATCCTCTCTTTGCTTCCAAACCAGGGGAGATGCTTTGCCACTCCCACAATCCCTGCAGGGTCTTCACTGTCCTCTCTGACTGCAGCGGGAATTTCACTGATTATGAATTTTTTCTCCAAGAGGTAGCTAGGAAGATCAATTTGCTATATGCCATCCTCTCAAATTTGCATCCATTTGGATAAATCTTTGCAGATATAAAACCTGAAAGCGAGAGTCTATCTGCAAAGGCATTTGTGCTGTCCTTACATGCCACAGCCTCCAAGAATGAGCACCTTCCTTCTCTGACCTTTGGACCTTAGAAGCATGAGCAGTAACCCAGTTTCCTTTGCAAAAAGCCCTTGAAACCAAGAGCCTTATTTCACACGGTACAGAAATGCCTTTTATTAGAAACTCCCTCTGAAATATTTATGTCAAAGAACTCAAGGGTTCTGATTAAGGAATTTTTGTGGCCTCTATCAAGGTTACTTTTATTCTTTTCCGTGAGCAGTTTAATCGCTGCCGTTTGCAGGTTCTTTTTCCTGACAAGCACTTGCAAAAGTGGTGTCCACCTCTAGATGGTGTGTTTTACTCAGGAGAACTTTATGCCCGGGCCTTTACATAACTTCTACTCACTTGTCTGAGGTTACAAATACTCTCCAACCAAACCACACATATTTTACTATTTCCTTGTTTACTTAACATGAGGATCTAGCTGCAGTGTAATGCAAAAATGATAAAAATACATTACTTAGATGCTTCAAAAAGGTGTATTTTGTGGCACGCTTGGTTGGACATGTGAGTATCTACCGTGTACCGTATCTATTACGTGACTGGCAGCTTTGCATGTCTTCTGGGTTCATTCCTGTGCTAACTGAATTAAAACAGAATCTCATTTTTTATCTAATACAATGCCTCTGCTCTTGTGCTTGAATGTAAAGAAAGAGGGAAGGGACAAAGATGGGTAATAGCACAAGGCTAAAATGGTGGTGGTGTTGCAGGAACTAGCTCCATCCACAGTGTTTATACTTTTCTCTGGACAACATAGGATGGAACTATGAAGCTTTGGAGGAGAAAAAAAAAATTCTGCAGGTATTTAACATTCACACAAACTTCTGAAGCTTTTAGAGAGCTGTAGGTTGCCTGGGCAGATGATTCCTGACTGGTTTAGGATGGTTCTGTGGGGCCATTTTAATTAAGATTTAACACCTTTCTTGTAAGGCACATTAAGTGACCCTGACATGGTCTTCATGTCCCAAGTCCCTTTCAGGACATCACAGCTGCTCTGAACTCATTGCATGACAGTTCAGGACAGACAATAAAGGAGATGACTATCAGATCTACGTCACGGAGGACGATCACAACGCCCCGAAGTCTGAATTTGCATTTTAGCAGACACAACTCTTACCATGATGGTAAAAGGATGGCAGGTAGAGGTTTGTTTTGCCATGGTGTGTGCAATAACTAGGAAGATACGTGTATGTGTAGGGCTGTGCTGGGCTGTAATACAGACCTTGTAGTATTGCTCTGTGGAAATGTCTTGGAAGAATCAAAATCAGATCTATCATGGGACTTGTGATTTTATTTTTTACCTGTTTTTTGACAGCCTGGAGGAAAAGTATACAGATGTCTTGAGAGGAATGAGCAGAAGAACAGCTTATGTTATTCTTTTTTAAGTCTCTAATATTTAATTCTCTAATACCCTTGAATACCCAGGAGTGTAAGTAAGTGATATGCCCTGGTTAACCAAACAGCCAAGATACAGTTTGTGACTTAGTCAAAAGAGAGAATGGTTTCCTTCTGAATGCCACCATTTCCCTGCTTGAGGGAGCAACACGAGAGAATTGAACCCCCCAGTTCTGGTCACTTTAGAAAAGCAATGAGGAGGATGTAGAGAATTGATATCACTAGTTTGGGGCTGGGGATAAGGGACGTTTTGTTTTGCTGCTTTAGTTTTAGTGTTTTTTGTTTGATTTTTTTTTTTTTTAAGAGATCAAAAGAGCATGTAGTTGTCTTCACCATTCTTGGGCATGGGAATGGTGCAATTAACTAGGAACAGAAAAGAAAAAATCCTGCTTCTGTTGTCCAACTGAAAAATATAGGAAGCAATCAAATTGCATAAATCATAAAAAGAAATTACATTAAAAAAATCTACTGGGCTTTCATAAGCTAAAATGTTCTTCATAACACAAGTAAGGAAATCTCTCATGCCAACTTCAACGGGTCCAAGATTTTCTCCATGATTTCTAACCTGAAATTGCTGCTTTTAGAAGTTTAAAAAAAAAAGGACTTGTGTGGAATCAACTTTTCCGGTGCATTATGAGTAATATCTACTGCTTTTATTTTACATCTCAGCTCAGAGATAGAACCTTCTTGTAAATAAGGGTTATTTCCACTAAAAGGCTATTACAAAGTTATCTTTGAAGCTGAGGCTACAGTCTCGGTTCCCAAGTGTTAAAAAAACCACTTTAGGATATAAACAGCTTTGTTATGTCTGCTTAAATACCTTGTTTTCTCCAGAAGCAGCCTTGGGAGGAGTGAGGGTGCAACCTGGGTTGCTTCGCTGCAGCATGAGACATTTCACGCTCCACTGGCAGGTCCCTGACAAAAGGCCACCAGACAGGAATTAGGCTTTCATGCGGTTGTTGCAGGGTGTTGCTAGAGGGTTTCATTTACCTTTTTACTAGGAGATTTTTCCTTACAATTGCAGAAAGGCCCATAAATGCCACCAGAAGTACCTCTTCTGTCAAGCCCCTCTCTGGTTTCACTTGATGTGACCAGGCCTGAGCAGCCACGTGGTTATTACTGGGTCCTGAGTTAATGTGATGTTCTCTTTCATTGCTTTCAGATGCTGGAGGTGGGTGTTGAGAGTCGTTCTTCCATGGTTTGTGTTTGTTTGGTTTTTTTTTTCTGATTTATATCCCCCAGTTTTGGTGTGGTGTGTATGATGGACATTCCTTGCTGCAATGCAGGAGCTGTGTGGAAAAGACAGCACTCAGAGCCTTCTCTGTCCACCTCTCCCTTCTTCTTGGCTTCCTCGTCTTCTTCAACTTCCCACTCTCTGCTGCCCCTTCCAGCCTCCCCTTCTTTTGGGCCTCCTGTTCACCCTCTTTGGCACCCCTGTCCCTCCTGGCCTCCAACTCTTCTGCAGCCCCACTTGCCTCTAGGCCTCAGACTAATTTTTGGCTTCCCACCCCTTTTTGGCCTCCTGTCCCACCTACCCCACCCCCTTTTCTGTCCTCTCCCCCTACTATTCAGCCTCCCACTTACCACCGGCCTCCAACCCCTTTCCTGCCTCCCAACCCTTCCTAAACTACCATCTTCTTTTCCAGCTTGCCACCCCCATTTTTTGGCTAGCTACCCCTCTCCCAGGTTCTCATCCCTTCTCATACCCCTTCTCATTCCCCTTTCTGAACCTCCCATCCAAAAATGGCTTCCCTCTTTTCAATCTACCACCTTGTTTTTTTTGCCTGCAACCCTGTTTTCAGCCTGGCACCCCTATTTCAGCCCTCACCCCTTTTTAGCCTTCTACACTTCTTTGGCCTCTAACCTCCTCCTGGCCTCTCACATTTGTTTTGGCTGCCCCTGTTGGGGATGTCTCGAAGGGCAGCACTGCAGCTGGGCTAGTTTAGATTCTGGAAAATACACCTGAGAGGCTGTTGATCACATTTTTTAACGGCAGGTTGTTTGCAAGGAAACTGCTGAGAGCATTTGCACTCAGAATTTAATCAGACCCAAAATATTCAGAAAAGCCTCAGCAGCAGCACTCTTCTCATCTGTCAGCCACACGTCTGTGCAGGAGAACGAAGGGAGAAGTAGTAGATCTGCTCACGTAGATACAGCACCTCTGACATTAGCCTTATCAACTTGTTTCCCTGTGTCCCTGCAATCTTTTGGTCACGGCTTAGCATCAGCTGTAATTGTTTTTTAAGATTAAAAGCCCTCCTGCTCTTGGGAGAGGGTGGTCCTTCCCACATTGGTGGTCCTACCTCACCTAGAGTGGTGGCACAGGGCAAGGAGAGCCCAGTAAGGGAAGCTTACAGGAGCCAGGCTTGTCTCTCATCCCCTCTTAGCCTTGGTAACTTGGGTTAAACCTTCAAAATGGGTATTTTCAGCCCATCGCATGTTGATGCAACATCTTCTCCTCCAGAGAGTCCATGCTCCATTCAGCCTTTGTATAGTCCTGGATGGGAAAACATTGGCCATTTTCACATAGAAGACACGTTTGAAGTTTCTTCATGCACAAAAAAAATGCATTTTCCAAGCCATGCAATTGTTGTCAGCTTTCTAAAATGCACTGGTGTATGGACCATCTCAGATCCACCCCAGTTTTATCTCAGATTTCTATAAAGTTCAAGGAATTAGATTTGCAGGACAAATCTTAATGCTTCTCCTCCAACACCCTTACCTATTTTGACTGTCAGCTAAGGGAGGTGAGTTTAATTTGTTATTCCAGCAATACTGACCGTTAACCTTGGATCCTCATTTGGGACACTATTTAATCACAAGCTTAAAAAGCCTTGCAAGGAGTTGTTTTTGTAAATGGTCATCTGAGCCATTTGTCCCACTCAAGGCCTTGGGAGTTAACAACAGAATCATCTGCAAGATGGTTATTGTGGAGATCAATTCCAAAATACAAATAACTCAGTAATTTATAATAGACCCTCACCATTAAATTGTACTGTGCTATTTTTATTGTTCTTAGTGATTATGATGTCTGATACTCTCATTTCGAATAATCTGTTTGGCCTTTTCATTTACTTACTGGTGCTCGTCAGATTTAGCTCTGGTTTGGTACTGGAAAGCCCATGAAGCAGGCTGGACCCACCATTTTAATTATTATTCCAATTTTCTGGATGAAACAAATCTGAATTAAGAACTAACATTGAGCCACATCAGAGTGATGAATTCTTGTTGTTCAGAGGAAGCAGAAGACGATGCAATTATTTTGTCTTTTTAGGTTTCAGAGTCCCAGTTTTTGCCCTGGAACCATTTTCTCCCATATTAAGTCTTTCCCAGAGAGAAAAGTCACCTGGCCCTTACCTCACCTTTGTTAGCAACACTGGAGCACAGTTACACCTGGTTTCTGCTCAGGGATCTTCTATAACACCAGAGTCCTCAACAAACCTCTTCCCTGGAGACCAGCCTCAGCTTTGCAGGTAAAGGCTGCAGTGTTACGGCTGAAGGGTGCAGAACTGGAAACCTAGAAACTCAGCCCTGCTTGCAGCGGACGTGAGGACAAGCAGAGCAGTTGGCTCTGGACAGACCGCTGGAAAGGGGAGAGGCATGAAGATATTGTGATTTTTGGGTGTAGATGAAGTTGCCTCCACAGCCTGAGGGTACCTGCATCCTTAGTCATGCAGCCAAGGTGGCTTGTGCAGGGAATTTGGTTGCTGTATTTCCCTGTGTTAGGGTTCCTGTCAGGTTTTCCTTGCTAGACAATGTCAAAACGAGACAGGCGTGGGGTGAACGTCCTCAAAGAAGTGTGTGAGGTGGTGCCAGAGGTTTCGCAGGTGACACGTTATTTCTGAGCGAGAGCGGAGGTGGTGTGGGGAAGGGCGTTGTGCTGCACTGTCTCGGATGAGCTGAGAAAACAAGGTCATTAGGGATGCCGCATGGCTGGTGCTAGAGCAGAGCTGTGTGTGGTGCAGCACAAGGAAGGATTTAAAGCTAAGGTGCAAGTACAGCTCCTCAGCCTCTCCTGGGCTTTCTTGTTCTTACAAATTAAGAATCTTCATGCAAACTGTCATTTCTCAGAGGAATCAGATCGGGTGCTTGCTCAGAAGGATTCAATGGTTTTGTGTTTGGACATCTTTGAGCAGAAAGAGAGGGTTATACTAATGTGTTCCTCACCAGAAAAGTCTTTTCCTAGCCAGACTTCCTCATGACCTCCCCAGACTCCATCTCCCACCAGGCAAGCACCGTGCTCCTGCTCCCTTGGCATTTTGGAGGGGTGGGCTGATCCCCACCACTGTTAGCGGAGAGGGCTGCGCTTCAGTCCCCATGGAAACAATTTGGAGAGTTTTATGAGCTAGTGTAGCATTGCCGTGCTGTGTTTCACCTCCCTTTTCACTTCCATCAGGAGGACTGCAAAGCTTTAATTCATTAATGTTTGAAAAGCACTTTGAGGTCCTTGAAGAAGGTGCTACACAGGAGAAAAGTGTTATTACCTCAGATTAACTGTTTCTGTTTTGCCCTGGAGTCACAGCTTGTTCACTATGCTCAGTGGAAGCCAGAATAAGGGAGCGAGGTCTTCTTGTAATGATGGCCTCCTGGAGAGCTCTTCTGCCAGCTTGTCCATGCTGCAGAAAGTCACCTCGACACCAGCAGAAAGTCTCAGGGAAACTTCTGTGACAGCAGTCAGATAGGGAATACAATCTGGAAAGCTCAATAGTCTGATTTACGCAGCCAAAATGGAGGGAATTCATAAGAAGGAATGGCACCTCATGGTTCCTGTGCTCTGGTGCGTATCTAGACATAGCAGTCAGCAGGACAGAGTAGGTGAGAGCTCACAGCACTCAGCACAGCAGGAGTACTGGGGATCCACCTCTGCCTTGGTTGTGAGGGTCATCCCCCAAAAGCTCTGTTAGAAGACGCTATTTACTGCTATTAAAATGTCCATCCACTCCAGTGGTGTATATCCGCTTAATCCAGTTGCAAATAGGAGGCCAGCATCTGCTCCTGGCTGCAGTGCTGTGAGTGCAGAGATCTCTGCTAGAGCTTGGAGCAGAATGCACCCCGATGCTGCGGTGCAGTAATACCTCATACTTGTCTGTAATCCAGGAATGTAATGTGCTATGGCCTAAGGGATTTTACATTTCTATTCCCGACCAAATGTCTCAACACCTTTCAGATATCCGCTGCTCTCCAGCCCCACCTATAAACTCCTGCTAAACCCATTTGCACTTGGGAATCACTGCACAGCTCTGGGTGCTTCTGCATCTATGGGCTGGGGTCCAGTTTCCCCAAGCCTGACTCCTCTGTCTGCTCTCCTGTATGGGAGACCCTATAGGGTGGGTCCCCTGCAAAATCCTTTCCAGGTTCTAGACACGTAGACCTTACCAAATCTGGAAGACAAGCCTGCGGCTACTGACTAGGATGTTGTCTGGGATGTCTTTTTCCTTCCCTCCTTCAATTCTGGGATTTTTTTTGGAGGGGTGGTGTTTGGGGTTTTTTGAATTAATTTTTTCTTTTCTCTTTAATTAATTGTGGGTTTTGGTTTGATTTTTTTTTTTCCCCAGAAACTAAACTAAACACAATCTGAATCTGTACTGCCTGCCTTGTTAGGGGTACAGTAAGCTGGGACCACATGCCCTGTCTCTGCTCTTAGTTCCAGCAACGATTACAAAAGCCAATTTTAAACTGTTTTTTTTTTGTTGGTTGGGTTGGTTGGGTTTTTTAACATTTAAAACAAATCTTTTTCCATACACATTTTCTCCAGTTTGGTGTGATCAGCTGAAAACTAAGATGAAAAAAAAAGATGAAGAGATCAATACCTATCTCAGTCAGGTCCTTACCCAAGGCTGCCCAAACCTTGGGCAAGGCAGAGACAATGGGATGCAGCAGGGTGAGAGCAGCCAGGAGGGGCTCTTTCTGTCACAACAGTCTTAGGTTGGCTTGAGTCACTTGCGAGCACACCCTCACTTCATCCTTCTCTTCCCTGGAGATGCGCAGTCCCCTTCCAGTCTCTTCCCTTGCTCCTCCACAGCATGCATTGGGATGTACCTTTGTCCATCTTAGGTTCCCCTTGCCCCTTCTCTACATCCTCTCACTGCTCTTGTTGTGATTCACTAATGCTTCACAGATACCAGTGAATGGAAAAAACCTAACCAAACATCAGGTTGTGCTGCTCTGTACATTTTCTATAGTGACTCACAAGTCTGACCAGATAACTCCCCTTCCCTCTCACTTAGTCACTCTCTCCCTCCCAGATAGGTTTGTCTGACTCCTCGCTTCACTCCCAGTTTATTATTACTCTGTTTTCTTTGATGTTCCCTTTCCAGCCCGTGCTCTATGGCAGAGCTTCGGGATGTGAAGTTCTCTCTTGTTGACCCATCACACACAATGAAGAGCAAAGGAAAATACTGACTGCAGCAACTTTGCTTATGGAGAAACCATAAAGCAGAACTGCACTCCCGCTCCCCCTGCCCCTCCTCGCCTTTCTCCGCTTGGGCTACGCACAAATTACTTTGTCATTGTGGCGAAACAAATAAGGCTTCATTATCATTGCCATCCTGATGGGAGTAAACAAGTTTATTTACACTTGAGCACTGCTGAAGAATAAAGTCATAGAGAAAAGTTCAGGGTAGGTGGCCTGTCTTTGTCATTAGGGACAGCTTACACAAAATCACTGCCCGCTCCGCCAGACAGGCTGCTATTCAGGCAGGCCCGGGTTAATGAAAGTACGGTGTGTGCTTGTTAAAAGGAGGACGACAACACTTGTAATCCTGGGTGGTCACATTTTTATTTAATGATACGTATCTTTCCTTTCTCCAGAGTTTGCTCGTAACCCTTTGCCTCCCACTCGCCAGTCCTTATGCAATGACTAATTATGAGTCGCCAAGTAAAATCTGATACCAGGTTCACGACGAGCTAAACCCACTTAGCAAGTGATTTTTATTTTAAAATAATCTTTTTATGAACATCCCTGAGATTCTGACAAAGTAAGAAGATCTCAAAACATGAAGAGCCCCACATATGTAACGACTGGAGCTAGAATAATAATAGAAGGACAATCGCAAACAAACTTGTCGGAAGAAAGAGCTGCAAAACAGAACTGCTTCCTTTCTTTCAAGGCCTTCGTGTGCCCCCAGTGATAAATCTGTTGGGACAAGGATACTTCAAAGCCAGAGGTCGAACTCTGCTCTCGCTTGTGCAAATCTCACAACTCCTGTCAATGGAATTTCATCCAGGCAGGAGGTTCAGACCTGCTGTTCTTCTCTCACAAATGCAATGAAAGCCAAAGCCAGCCATGATGGGGAAAAATACCTATTCATCTATGACATGACCTTGCTGAAAGTGCTGGGTACAATCATGCTACACTAAAAAACCTCCTGACATCTCCCAGCTTTCCTGCTCTTTCTTACAACTAACCAGTTTGAAGTGCTCACTCCTGGATCACGGGGAAGTTCATGCTCAAATGTATTTTTTTTTTGCATCTACTGGGTGTGTGAAAGAGCCACAGGGAACAATGTGAATGCAAAAAAGGCAGAATTTACCATCGCTCGCCCAATATTTCCACCTGCCTGTTGCAGGCTGTAACTTCTCTCTGTGGTCACCCACAAAGAAGTTTCTCTGCCTGACCACCAGCACCCTTCTCTCCCTACAGCCATTTTTGAACTTCACAATCACTTTTGGCAGAGGAGCAGAGATGTGAAGACATTACATTTCTCCAGGTTTTACAAAACCCACCACTGTGTGAAAAGCTGATGCTCCAGTACCTGAGAATTATCACCTGTCACTTACGTATCTTATTCACAAACATTTTCTGATGGCATTTAAGAATGTAAAAACCCATATTACAAGCAAGGAACGGGGAAGATTCCCTCCCTGCTTAGACTTCGCATCTGCTGATCACCCCCATGTGTTTAGGACAGGGAGACCAAAAAACTTCAGGCAAAGCTTTATGCAATGGCATGATGTTACTCAGCTGCAACCCATCCCTGGTCAGGGAAGGCCTTCTCATGATGGCTCCCACCCTGCTGTCACCTTGTGCTCCCCTCACCCAGGAGGGGCCAAAAACCTCAGTCCCCACATCCCCATCTGAAGCCTGGAGCAGCACTCGAGCCGGAAGAGCTGCTGCTGATACCGAGAGAGGAGCAATACGAACGTGTCACTGCCTGCCCTGGTGCTCCCAGCGCTCTCTGGCCCTGTATTAACCTCTGCTTCAAGGTATATTTATTATTCTGGAGGAAACAGCCCATTGGCTCCATGAGTTATGATAAGAGGGTGAATGATGGACTTTCAAACTTGGGGCAGCCTGAGCCTGTACATATTTCAGGTTCATCAAGGAAAACTCAGGCAGCTAAAGGTATAATTCAGTACTGTTGACACAGGTCTGTGGGAATTAACTTCAGCAAAACTCCCATAGCTCCTGGGAGAAGGCTGCACAGGAACCAAGCTGAGACCACCAGACACTGTCAGGGAGCTTGGCAATAGCCACAGGGCAAGCTGCACTCCTAGAGAAGTGACCAGCGGCCTCCTTCCCTTATGCTGCACAAAACAACAGATGGAAATGGCTTTTATATTTTTCTTCAAAGCTAAATAAATTCTAAAAACACAGGAACACTGGCAGCTATTGGCATCACTGAGGGGTTGATGGAGCGGTGAGACCGTGCCTTTGGTTCTAGAGCTCCAAGGTGCCGAGGAGGTGTGGGAAACCTGCCCAGGGTGCCTGCACTGCACACAGCAGCAGCTCTCTGCACACTTCACCCCCAATCTACACGTACAAACCTGGAGTGCAAAGGCACGTGTGCATTAGTCGGGGGAAAAGTCTGCATAAATAAGGAGAGCAGGTGAAGCACCGCAGCAGGAGGGTGAACGGAAGCATTGCTGAGGCTGCAGGTGATAAACAGGGCAGAGCGCTGCCTCTGAAGTAGAGGATACAGATGTATTTATTAAATAAATATGCTAAGATAGTAGGCAATGCTGAAACGATGTGCATAACTAATATTCTTTGCCTGAAAAATCATTAACCTCTCCAAGAGCTTTACACGTATGAGCAAGCAGCCCACAGAGCCCTGCTGCTCTTCCCTGCAGGAGGCAAACCCAGATGCAGAGAGCGAAGGATCCCATTTCCAGATGATGTCCCTGAATTTGGGAGCCCAGGATGAGCTCCTCTAAACTAAAAAGAATGCTTTAAAAAAAAAGGGGATGAGAATGAGGAGGGTTTTAATGTAGAGTGATAGGAACTGTGCCTCTGTACACACAGCAGGAATTAACTCAGGTGAAGAAAATTCAAAGTGAATACATGAACCTCTCACCTTACCGACTGCTTTATGCTCAGAGGCAGAAACGAACCCAAGCAGGCATCCAGGAACAACCGAGGCCTCCCCTGAGCTCTGCAGTCACTAAAGACATCTCTGGGTATTTTCCTTCACCTTTTCCTCTTTCTTTTCTGTCCTTTTTCCTATCACTTACAGAAGGCAAAGAGGAGTCCTTGGTCGTGCGAGTGTTAACAAATGAAAGCTTGCACCTTGCTATAGCGAGGCAAAAACTTATGAGTCTTCATGTTGTCACGAAGGTGTTGCTGAGCTTACGCTGCATGAAATATCCCAGAACTCCTGCAAACTGTGGGATTTAAATTCACAGGCTATAATTACAGAGTCTCCGGCACCCTCCCACACTTTGCAATGCCTCCACAAGCGAGAGCATCAAAAGCACCTGTCCCAGACTCCTGTGGGCTTGTAGGCCCTTGCCCGCAGTCGGGCAGGGCTTGTTCCCTGGCAGGCAGCCGGGGCCGTGCGGGCTGACCCCTCCCAGCAAAGCCTCCTGCCTAACAAGGATTATGGGGTGGGAGCCTGAATTCTCCCGCACATGTTTAGGAAACAACCCCCAAGTGGAGTCAGAGCGGTCACGCTTACAAACAGGCACTCACAGCCAGGTTAATGCGATGCTGTTTTATAGTCCACTTGGTGACTGGCTTAAACTCAAGGCTGGGAGGACTTGGAGGAGCCAAGAAGCATGGAAATGGTTTTCCTGGGATTGCTTCTGTCTGAGGGAGCCCAGGGACCATTGCAGCTGTGAACTCTCAGCACTGTTCCTGAGGCTTTCTGGGGCTCTCCCAGATTAACATCAGCACAACAGACTAGCACTATCCTAGTTGCCAGAGTAGGAACCAGGCCTGGCCTTGGTTGCTGCTGTGTAAGTCAGGTGCAAGTAAAAAGGGCAGTTTTCTGTGGAGCTGAGTGGTTAAATTGATGTAAAAATGCCCAATTATCAAAAGACCAATCCCAGGGTGCTTTGAGCCTATATTAGGCCTGTACTGGGTAAGGTGAATTTTTTTCCCATAAACACAGGAGCATCCTCTCTGCTCTAGCAGGGATTGGGGTGGCAGGAAAATTCCTAGAGGCTCTGGGGAGAGAGCAGAGATGTTCCCAGCTTTACTGGGGCCAGGCTGTCTCTGGTTTGCAGCATGCCTCTACCATGGCCAGGAGCGGGTTCCCTCTGTGGCATACGGCAGAGTTTCCTTGGGCATGTTGTTGTGTAGCTGGTTGTGAGCTGATGTCATGAGAGGCTCTGCCCGGACTGGCACAGGCAGGCTTCTGCACAGAGGTAGTTCTCTCTGCCTCCGAGGCACTTTTTGGAGAGCCCTTCCACAGCATCCTCCACTCCCTGCCCCCACAGCCGAGCAGTAAGCTGAGGAGAAGATCTTCCTTCCTCCTCCTGCTCTTCAAGTTGTGGCAATGCTAATGCCATAGCCAGCAGAGCTGGCTGATGGATGAGAAACTCCCCAGGACCTTGCTGGGCAGCCTTTGGTTCACCTGTGGGAAGGGAGAGCTGACACCTCACACCCAGGGCCACCTTGGGAATGCAGCTACAGCACTTGCCCAACAAATCCCACATGCCTAATAGAGCAAATGTAAAGGCTGGAGCTGTTGAGGGTACCTACAGCTATCAGCCAAAATGCAGCAGCACTGGGATGTGGTGATGCCTTGGGTTGCGTGGGGACAGTAACACCTGCATCATGTAGGGTAAGTGCATTCATGCTGAGAAAGCCCCTCTGTTCCTTCTCTCTCTGTCCTTAATGCACTTCATCTTTTTTTTTTTTTTCATTCCTGTGCTGATGTTTATCTCACCCCATGGTGATATGGGAGAGCATTTCTCATCATAACAAGGTTTGAGAGTGAATATTGGGTCCTCTGGTTAGTGGAAGAAGGTGTATTTAGTGCAACCTTGCAGCTAAACCCACCCCTGAATGCATGTTTGTCTTCTCCCCACTTTGCCCCTTCTCCCCTGACATAGCCCATCCCACCAGGGCCCTCATACCTGAAATGAGCCTTTTTGCTCCTCATCCTTCAGCCCATCTCCCATCTTCTGCCCACAGCCATCTTCTCTCTTACCTGTTAACTGCTAAAACAATGAGTCTTGGAGCTGCAAGGACTCTGCATAAGTCCTCCAGCAGCGGTCTACAGCAACATACTCTGCATCCCAGATGAGCAGAGAGAACTTGGAGCCTTCTCAGTGGGAGCAAGGACCCTCTCTGACCTCTGCTCCAGGCTGTCCTGGTGGGACATGTGCTGGCTGTAACCCCTGAGCAGCTCCTGTTTGGTCTGTGCTGGCATGACCCTGCTTGAGCTTTCCATTGCTTGTTTGTCTGACTCCACTCTGCCAGGATTTTGGCTGACATGCAACACCCCAAACACAGCTCTCATTTACCGCTCCCCATTATCACTGTAGCTGTTACTTTATTAGCCCTTAACAGTTGGTCCTCTGCTGTTTCACTCTGAGGTGACTAATGCTGAATCTGATAAAGTGCACCTGATATTACTGTGAATAGCTGATGTAAACTTAGCAGGCAGTCGTATGACACATCATGTGGGCAAATTAATAGACCCCCCCCAATAAATTCATTGCACGTCCTGTAATCCCACTTCAAGGGCATCTCTTATGTCAACATCGCTAACTTAGCTACTGTGATCCCCTGGGAATACAGCACCGGAACTTTTCAGGTCAGAGGGAGTCCCCTCTTGCTGCTGCAACTATGGGGCAGCAGCTCTAACCACTGCAAAACGCTCGTGCTGAGCTGGAGATAAGATGTGTGTGCAGCTCTTACTGGGGAACTTTCACTTAGAGAGGTCAGATGTGCTCCCCCTTCATAAACAGCTCATGCCCCCACATTCCTTTTGGGATCAACTCCTCAAATGAACTATTTCAGTGATTACTTTGACCTTGCCCAAATGAAAAAGGAAACAAAAGGATATGTAAAAGGTGGAAATAGAGAGTGTTTCTGTTTTCAGAAACCCCAAATCATCTGACTGAGGAACCAAAGGATTTAAAGAAGGACTGAAACCTGTTCGTTTAGCTCTGCATTCTTCATGGAACCAAGACAGCATTTCTCAAAATGCTGCAAATTGCCGTCACATCAACCAACAGCTTTACCGGAGAGCAGCACGATGCAGCATCAGGGCAGCCAGAACCCCACGTGAGTCCAGGGCCACCCACGGAGCCTCCGCCTGCGTCATGCTGACTCCAGAGGGCTGAGTCCAGACGTGGGTGTCCCAGCCGAGGTCCTTCAGGGGCAGCTCTGAGGTCCAGGGCTCTCTGCAAAGCACTGCTGATCTCCCCTGCTCGGCCCTTGCATCCTCCTCTGCACTCTGCAAGATCACCCCTCGTTTCCCTTCGCTCCCTGGGACCTCCTTCTGTAGTCGCACAAACCCCTCGTACTTCTCCGGTGCACACTCTGTTTGCTCCTCTGCGTTGTTCCCCCAGTGGATATTTATTTGAAGGGTTTCATTAGATTATCACACCAACATCAGTTGGTACACAACCACAAATTAATTTAGTCAGTTTGCATTTTAGCTGACCTAATATTCATTAGGTTCCAGTCAAGTGGATGTGTTTTGTATTTGACGGTTTGTTTCATGATAAGATACGTGGTCCAAAGTACTATACTTAGAAATAGAGGTAATATTTACAGACACTCCATGCAAATACTGCAATTACCTGGTTAATTATAGTCCTTACATTTGGTTCTGCAGATTACATTCTTACCCCTCCTTTCTTCCCCCCCTTTCCTTGTTGTCATCTTTGTATATAGTAGATAGGAATAGTCTATAGATCTATATAAACAAAGCAAACCTGGCTGGTTTTAAAGCCTAAGCACTACATGGTCACTCAGAGCCAATCCCTCCCCAGTGCAGTGCTCGCCTGCAGTGGTTTGTTGTGGCTGGGATGCATGGAGTGTTCCAGTGCTGCATTTCAATAACAATCTCAGTCCTGAGACTGGAAATCAGAGTCTAAACATAGTCCTGAAGAAGGATGAAAAGGGAAGCCAAGAGGGACTTTGAAACAGTGTTAAACATGCAGGAGCGCTGTAGCTGCAGTTCCCCTTAACCGCAGAAAATAAGCAAGCTGCAGCCCATGCTCTGGGGATTGACAGACAGGCAATTGTACAGGGGAACGTTACATTTACACAATACTTTTCATCCTGGGATCAAAAAGCACTTAAAAATCTCTGTGCAACTGAGCAAAATGCAGCCACTGAAGTCAGTCAACTGCCCTCGAGGCAAGATGCAGCTGCTGGTTGCACCAACACAGCACTTGTTATCAGCTGGTTCCTCTGCCCATTTTTTTTTTTTTTTTTTTAATTTAAGTTTAATTAGAGGGAAAGAATCAGGCATGAACATTTGGCTTCATTCTTTTCTGACACTGTATTTGGCCCTTCTGATGCCAGTGAGGTCATTCCTGGTTTATACCAGTTGAGGAGGGCCTGTAGGTGGTTTTTGTTGCAACCCAAGAAATAGCTGAGCTGTGCCCTCTGGCTCAGGGTGGGGGATGGCACTACCCCACCATCATCCTTTGTGGGACAGACGGCAGCCTGAGTTTGATCCCAGTGGAGGAAATCAAAACAGATTGGTAGGATGGGGGTCTGCTCTGTGCAGATGGCCATTGGTCTGGCTTTTGGCACATCACCGCTCCTGCAGAACCACATGTAGCTCTAGAGCTATAACTGCTCCAGTGAGGCAGTGTTCCCCACCCACTTCTCCCAGGTGCAAAGTACAACACTGGGGTAGGGTGGAAAAGAACCATGCCTCCAGTCTGGCCATGTTTCAAAAACTGCCCATGTAGGGCCTTAGCGCTTCTGTCCGCTTAACGAAAAGGATGTGTGTGGTGGGAAGTGAGGCTGGACGCCTGGAAACTGCTCCCAGCTTGATGGCAATGGTGTGTGAGGGGATTTGCTTAGGAGAGCTCAGTATGAAAAAGGAAGCAACAGCAAGGTTGAACTGGCCCTGTTGCCCAGCTCACCCTTTTTGTCTTACTTGTGTAGGATCTGCTTCATTCTCTCTCTGCCATTTCACCCTCCCTCACCCATCTGGGGCCTGTGCATCATCAGCCTCTGTTGGTTCTCACCTGCTTGTAGGTACAACTCCTTCCTGCTACCTCTTCCCATAATCCCTGCCAAGTGCCATGCTTCCTGCCCCCTGCCAGGAGGTTTCCCACAGGCTTCTTTTGTGCTTAAGCACCTTGCAGTCAGGAATCCTACAGCAATGCAGTTTCATTATCTACATGCCAAATCCATCAGTGAGCAGATCTCCAAGGTGAAATAAAAACATGCATTACAAATGAAATGCTCTATCGCTCTCCTTTGCCTCCTGCCATCACCGGAGATCTTTGTGGTTAGTGTGCAAGGCAGCTCTACCCTGCTAATTAACATTTAAAAGTCTTTCACCCTGCCACCGTGACACAGGGGCTGCTATAGCCCAGGTTGTTCCTTGAAATAATTCATCACTTGAGAAGTATCAGAGGGCTCATCGTAATCCCTCAGACCTGTCTTAAAACTAAAACTGTCCTCCTGCATCTGATGCAATAGACTGACTCAGGACTTTAACCACATTTATTTCTTAGAAAACACCTTTCCAAAGAGTCTGTGTCTGATTTTACAAAAGGATTTTGTTTTTCACATCAGTAAATAATCTGAGCAAAGAAAATACTCTGGTGTGTGTGTCACCTGTGGAAAAAATCTCTGAATATACC
Source organism: Ceryle rudis (assembly GCA_033439905.1). NCBI lineage: Eukaryota > Metazoa > Chordata > Aves > Coraciiformes > Cerylidae > Ceryle > Ceryle rudis. Next base: position 20,365 of record JAAGNO010019913.1, read on the forward strand.
AGTGTTTCCAGTTTCCTGTTGAAATCCTACCCTTTCTTTGTACAGATCATAAGTAGCTGGAGAGAGATACTGTTCTTTACTTTGCATATTTGCAGTGCTTAGTAAAAGAGCCTAATTCCTTATAGATTTTCTCGTCCTGCAAAACTCATAAAATACAATCCACCTACATCTGCGGTTTCCTATACAGCAGCTGAGTAATTTGGGGGACATAGTGGCTGGCTGAGCTCTCATTTGCACAGGCTTGTGCTGCAGCTGTCATCTCATGGCCTGTGTTGCAAAAGTGGCCTCTTGTCCCCCTGGACATCAGCATCAGGAGTACACTCGCCCTGTCCCCATCCTGGCGTCAAACCTGCAAAATCAGGGAGAAACCATTTGCTCCAACTCACCTTCTGAATCCTTATGGTCTCAAACCATGATGACAGAGATGCTTCTGTTCTTTCTGTTCCTGGACTTTCGCAGAAGCAGTGAACTCTAAGAGGTCTTAGCAATTTTGGTCGCGCCTCTTTCTTTTCCTTCAAATGATATTTCCACTGCCAGATGCAAAGGATATTGGTTTTCAGTGTAACCCAACCATTACCCACCAAACGCTCCTGCCAGAGCCTGGCTGTGCTCAGGCTTTCTGCAAACACTTCTTAGGCTTTTGTTAGCATTCACCAGTGGATTTTGTACTCAGACCTATGGTTCAAATAGTCAGGGGAAAAAGCAAAAGAGTGGATCTGCTCAGCAGTGGGTCAACCTTGGAAGGTGCAGGAGAAATACTAAACCAAGGACTGCTAACCTGTCTGGCATAAACCAGCAGTTCCTATTGGAAATAGTCTTGTAAATAGAGCATGACCTTCTGGGAATGTCTGTCTGTCTCTGCTCAGGCACAGCAAGTCCCACGGCCGTGTTCACAGAATGTGTTGCTTGCACCAACAGCCCTTTCTGAGAAGCAGGATGAATTACCCATGGCAAAGCATGGCACAACCCTGCTTATAGCTAGTCCTAATATCTCAGCCCAAGATTAAACTGTGCCTTGGAGACAGTCAGCGGCTGTTGTTACCCCACATGCACCTGACAGCAGCAGATCACAACCCTGAAAGCTGAGCACCTACCAAATCCATGCTAAATCCCACTGGGATTATTGTGACCCCCTTTCATCCCACTCCCTTTTCTCTCTCCCCCCATCTTTCACACACCAGTCTGAGTTTGCAAATGATGGTGTCAGCTCTGGGGAACATGGCCCTCTTTGTAGTTATTTGGTACCCATGGGGCAATGGTGAGGATGAAGCTGCCCATTCCTGGGGACACAGAACAGCACTGTGCTTGTCTGCCACGTGAATCTCCCCTGAATAAGGGCCGGGAAGCCCATGGGTGAGTCACTGCTGAGGCTGTTTTAAAAACTCTTCTCCGCTTCGATGCTGCTGGGTGTGTGTTTGACAATAGAGGAGTGGGAAGCCCGGTGTCCTGGGTATTTTTGCTAATGAGTAAAGACCTGGTTCCAACACCCTCTAAAGCAGCAAATACCAGGCTGCTTTGCGGCGTAAAGTACCAGGAGACACCAGGGGCAAGCACCAGCACTACCTGCTCTAATTAGCCTGAGGAGCAGGAGATATGTGAACCAAGAGCTCCCTTAGCAGGAGGATGTCTTTCTGGTTTATCATTTCAAAACTGCTGTATAAGTGGTTTGGGTTTTGTTTATTTGTTTGCTTGTTTTTCAATATAGGCCATGTTCGCAAGCTTTAAAATGATGTGGATTTAGTTCAGAGGAGTACAAAGGTATTTCAAAATGGCTCTTGCTTCTCCAGGGCGTCTTTGTCAATGTGTAATGCTGGTGAGCTTTTCTCCCCAGTTTCACTAGTTGTCGCTGGCATTTGTTAGTGGGCAATCATGGCTTGTCTCTAGACCCTGAACATTTCATTTAATAAAAGTAACACGTATGTGTTCTTTAACACTTTGTTAATTCAAGCAGCCCTGCAAATTCTCTACCAGATGAATGTTTGGATGTGCAATGTAGCATTTTCTATCTCTGCATGCTATGCCCTCTTTTATTTTGAGGTACTTCCTTCACCTAAAATGCCTTTCTTATTTTACCTGATGTACAAAGCCCTCAGGGGATGCTCACTGATTAGAAAGAAGACAGGATACAGTCCAAGTCACAATGTTCCTTCTATTTCTCTCTCCTGCCTGGCTATTCATTTCTTGAGTGCCCATCACTTTCACATCTACACGTGCTGTACAAGAGCAAAAATCTGAAATGTTCCACAAGGAGTTGCCTCTGGCTGCTGCTTAGTGCACCAGGGAGTCAGGTGAAATCCAAACTGGCCGCATCTGTAGAGATCCTGTTCATGATCTAAGATGTGAAGGGCCAAGCCTTGGTCATTACTCGTTTCTCTGGCAATGCAAGCTTTTGAGAAAGAATCACAGTTTTGGGAGCAGACCATGACAGAACGGTAAATTACATAATCTCCTGTAAATGGAGCCCGTTCGTAGCCCAATTACCCGTCCCAGCAGCCCCATGCAGTTGATTGCAGGATTATATAAAGGGCTTTTCATTAGTCAGAGAGCCACAAAGGGAGTTCTTTCCAAGTCCTCCTTAGGATTACTTAACCATCACTCTGGACAAGATCAGCAGAGCATTATTTGGATGTGTCAGAACAATATCCACCATCCTTTCCTCAAGCACGTGCACTCCACTCAAGTATCTTCCCACAAAGGGAGGCAGGTGATGTGTTTCCTGCATGAGACAGGGTTGCCCACGTGCCGTGCTCTGGGATGGAGGAAGGTCTGCTGTGCCTCTGCCAGGGCAAGACATCTCTGGGTTGGACCTCCTGGCTACCAAAGCCCTGAAAGACTGCTATGGGCTGAGCGAGGTCAGTGGAAGCCTACTCCTCTGCACACAGAAAAGTCCCACAAGCGTTAGTGAGCTGGTGGAGCGCCTGTACTGTCACAGCTAAACTGGAGCTGCAGCACGTAGCAGATATCCATCTCTTTCTCCTGCAAACTAGGGATGGACAGGCTTTTCCAATTTCCCCTGACCTGGTATATATAATAAAGACGCAGAGCACTTGTGACAGCAGCACCGTAATCGCGATGTTGCCGCCACACTGGAGAATGTGGCCAAGGAAGCAGGTCCTAATCGCGTCCTTATCGCTGCCTGGTGATGTGACCTTAGAGAAGTTGCCTAATATAACTTGTTCACGTTTCCCTTCCTCCGTGGCAGAGATAATAACAGTTCATGGGTGTCTCAGAACTTCATTCATTCACATTCGTTTCTGGTATCTCAGCTTATCAAAGAGCAGTCAGGAGGAAGACTGGCAAAGAACAAGCTCCTATTCACTTGTCAGTTAGAAACAGTAACCTATTTTAGATTAAAAAAAAAAAAGAAAATAATCCTGAGAGTGGTTGTTCCTTGGTTTTTACTGCTGCTCATTTTAAAATCTCCCCCAGCCTCCACCCTGTGATCGTCTGGATGAAATGTTGACCATTTCACAGTGCACCAAATTGGTGTCTTCCCTCCCCTGGCAGGAATGACAATGCAAACAAAAATAGATAATGCATTTAAAAAATCTACAGTGGATCGTCATGGCGATAAATAATTGTAGCATGTTGCCATGGTAACTCTAGCTGTAATAAAGAGAGGCCTTATCTACAGCTTAGCTAAATTTAGTTGTTCCAAACTATTAAAAATATTTTCAAATACTCTGCTAACTCTTTTTTAACATTTTCTAGGGTTGGAAAAAAAGAGTTAATCTTCATTCATGCTTTTGTATTGTCTCCATATTCCAAGTACACTTCATCACTAAAATAATCAATGCCATCCAATTAAAAGTCATTAAGCTGAGGAAATTGCTGAGGATTTTTCCGTTTCCCACCTAGTTGAGCCTGTTCACCTGGAAGTGTAAAATCTCCCGTAGAAGATTTCCATTCTGCCAGGCGGGGTGGGAACCCACTCCAGAGCTCAGGATCCGGCCCCCAGTATGCACCAATGGGGCTGGGGGAAAGGATTTCTGTGTGGGTTATTTTTTTTGGAGGGGAGGGATCTCAGGGGCTGAGCTAGCAAGCACGGTCAGTGTGAGGGTACTGTGCAAAACGTATGAGCTATTTCCAGTTCCAAACTGGGCCGTGTGTAACTTTCCCAATTGCCTGTCTGCTTTAATATAAAGCCATGTTGAATGAGATTTAAATGATGCTTAATGTTTGAAATCCCCCCCTCAGCTCACTCCCTGTTTGAATGGGCAGTTACATCCTGCCTGGAAATCTTCCCTTTGCCAAATGGGCTTTATTTTTCTGGAAGCAAGCCTTAACTTCCATGATTCCTGATTTTTTTTTCGGGTACTGACATAAGATGGTCTCTTTCAGCTACCTCTCACTGGAAGGAGGTTTGAAAACACACCATGGGAATATTAATTTTATTAATTTTCCTGGTAGTGTTACCTACCGACTGAAAAATCCAGAGTTACCCCCTTAGCCAGTGCACCATGTGCCCTTCGCTAAGCATGAGCCTGTTGCTTCTGATCCTCCTCAGTGGAAAGCAGCTTCGTTGTTTGTCTCTAGAGACAGAGCTTCCAGATTGCAAACTCTAAAAGCACTTACTGGCTGTCTGATTTCTGAAACCTTGGCTTCATGTTTCCGAGCTTATCTGGCTCTACAACAACAAAACTTCTGGAATAGGAGATTTTCATGGGAACACTCAATAACTGGCTCTGTGGTTTTCCAAAAAGTAATCAGCAAAAACACACATTGCCTGAGAGCAAAGGCTTGAGGGATGATACCTCCTTCCTACCTTCCCCTCTGGGGTCCTTCAGTGGAGTTTTCTGCATGGTCAGGTTTCTGGAGTTATCTGAGGTTTCTTCACTCCTGCGATGGAAAGGTGGTTTCCACCTGCACTTACGTAGGGTTTCCTGTAGAGAATGAATTTAAGCATCATGCCTGAGCTGTCTTCAGAGTAGCAAGAGAGTCTGTGTCATGGCCTGGGCCCTATCCTGTGGATGAGCTGGCAGCAGCAGATCTCCTTCGTCATGATGGGACCTGCTGGGTCTTCCAGGACACCTTTTTGTCCACACCAGGGAGAGGAGGATCAGCCTCTGTTGTCTTGCCTAAATTTTCTAAGGCTAAAGCACACACTTCTAACAAATTCATGTTGCAAATTAATTTACTGAATGTTTTCTCATAGCTATTTTCTTTCACTATCAGCCCGTGAGACCGTCTTAATGGCACAATGAATTATAGTTGCTGCAGGATGGGGTAACATGTTAATAGCCCTCTTCCACGAGCAAAGCTATGCTTCTAAAAGGCACTTTTTAGCTAGTATACTGTTCCATGTCTGAAAAGAAACAAAAGCAAGTTGTTTTAATGTTTTCACGTTGAAACAAAACTGCAGCTTATGGCTCACAAACAACATGGCATAAAACCAGAATGTACAGCTTTGTAGGCAGGAATACCTAAATAACCTCATGATTTAGGGAAAATGAAACTATGCCGTCTTGCTCTGATGCAAAACCAGAGGAAAGAGTTTGGAGTGCTCTTTAACACATTGGTGCCTGTAATTATGGAAGTTTTACTCTCTGTGTGCCCTAAAAGTCTACTGAAGTCAATGAGAGGGCAGGAAATGCAGATGTAAGCTCAATGTAAGGAGAAGGGATGGGTGATTATCGTGCTGAACACAACCTCAGAGGTCTGCTCAACCTTTATTTTGGACTTTTAGGAGGACCTTGGGGAAAATCACCTGCAAATGTTCTGTTGCTGCTGTTTCCAAACTGCAAAACAAGACTAATGCATTTACCTCTCATCCCCTGATCAAACTGGGTAGCTCTTCTCAGCAAGGAATTGCATTTTGCTGGTGCATTTGTTCAGCACCCAGTGCATCGCAGCTCAAACTTCAGCTGAGCCTTGAACACACTGGCAAGGTGCAATTAATGATAACTCTTTGGTCCTGCTTTTCTTCAGCCAGACAGCAGCACTGCTCTGTTAGGTTCCTGCTTGCTTACAGCTCCAAAGAGCCGCATGTTTTGGTGTAATAGATGGGGGTATGTTTCTAGGTGTTTGTTTGAAGGTTCCTGCTGACAAATAGCAAAATTTACTATTGCACTAGACAGTCCCAGGTTTTGAGCCCTCGCTTCTCTGCAGATGTTGCCCATTCCCATGCGTCCACAGCCCCGGGTGAGCTCCCTGGCAGCAGAGGCTGCCTCCCTCCTAGTGTGAGCTTTGTGTTACCACTTTCCCCTGTTTTTCTTTCCATGCTCATATGCGATGGTGACGTCCCAGTGGGTGACGTCCCACCCTGCCCGTGGACTCTGGCAGAAGGTCCCCAAGAGCTAGACCGCAAAACCCCTAAGCAGCTGCAAGGGAGTGGAAAGGGATGTGGTGCCTTTTCCTTGGGACGATTTCAAGTTTTAGAGACAAACCAGAATGTGGCACAAGGATGTAAAGGCTCTGCTCTGGACAGGGCAGGAAAACCTGTTGTCGTGAGACTGGCTGGGGATGATACAATGAAAACCACCTGCAGTGTGGGCAGGACAAAGGCTTGTGGGTCCCTCTCACCCAGCCTCTGCTCCGCAGGGATCCTGACGCCCTCATTTACATTCAAAACTATGAAAAGCACAATCCTGTCTCATTCATGGTCTGTTGTGAACTGATATTTTGGATACCGGGTTTAAATTAGGTTTTAAAAATAGAGCAATGGTCTTTTTTTTTCTTGTTATAAACGGAAATTATCATCTCATGGAAACATTTAACCTCAAATGGAACCTTATCTAATTTTTGCCGTGTTTATTATAGCCTGTGAAATATGAATGAGCATCACTGATATAACTCTATTTGATTATTGTGCTGTGATGGGCCAGCTGGAGAAGACTCAGCTGTTCGAGTAAAGAACCAAAAGTTCTGATATCGTGCTGATCTTTACTTGAGTTGATCCTGACCTCTGCGGCAGATAATATTGGCTCAGAAAGCTCTGGGAATTGTCCTTTCTCACTGAATTTTATTGTTTCTGACCCTGGTCATGGCTGCCTTCAGGAAACACAGGAGTCAATGGGAAAAATGCATAGCAGATGGAAAAGTTGCTTGCAAAAAAAGAAAGTGAATTTCAACCCCTTAGTTTTACTCTTTCAATTGTATTTCTTCAGATTATTACAAATATCTGTAATGCAGACTATTAGTGTTCCTATTTCCCATTAGCCTAAATAATTTATTTGTATATGATATATAATAAATATACGAACTTAAATAGAATATATGTAACATATAACAAAAATACATATCATAAAAAATTGAACAAGAGAAAGGTATCATTTTGTTTTGCTTTCATTTGAGCCAGTAGTTTTGCCATTACAAATTTCAAACCAAAATAGTAGCTTAAGCCAATCTTTTCAATCCTGCAAACAGTTCCTGAAAAACACTGTGATTTATTTAGGTTGGGGAATTCAAGGATTATCTTTTTGGCTCTGAGTCTGTACAGCTTCTGGGGCACTGGCATCACATTTCATAGCTGGGTTTTCCGGACGTTATTCTAATAACCCTAACGATGGCTGGCAATGCCATGTAAGGACTGTACGCAGGTATCGGAAGGGAAGTCTTTAAGACTCCTCATGTGTACAACCCAAATTATCCAATTAAAAAAAAATAAAGTATGCTAATAAAGCTGTACAGACTAAGTCTGCCACGTCTTCCTTTGTCTTTTGAAGCCTAACAGGCATACGCTTTGCCATAGGATCGACTTCTCTGGGGGTAGGGCAGACCCCTGCCGCCACGAGCGCTACGGCCGCTCTTTAACAACTGGTATTTTGGTTACTTCTTGTAACACATGTTCAGAATCACTCAGACTTTTTTTTTTTGTTATCATGGTGCTGGTTACTGGTTACCCATGTGATGGATACAGCGGGGCAAAATTGGTTTTTTTTTAAAAAAAATGTTTACTGCCCCTGAATTGACTGGCATTGGCTGTCATCAAAAAGAAGTATCCGGGGCCTCTTTTCTTGTAAATGAAAACTAGGGTGCAGAATAGGAATTAGAAGTCCAACCCCAGGCAAGTATTTTTCACATACCAAAATCTGAAGACGTTCTCAAAATGAAGGTTTAAACTGTGTTAACCCCACAGCCTCCCCCCAAGCTGCCTCCCCCAACAGTCCACGCAGCACCAGGGTCAACATCAGCAATGTCCCCACCACTACTGCTGAGGGTTAAAATGCATCAGAAGTGGAGGCTGGAAATTGAAAATCTGGAGGCTGAACACAGCTCTGGGCTTTAAAAATAAAAGGGTACAAGTTCCAGGGAGTTAAAGATTATCAGAGAAAATCAGTTTTGCAGGTTGGATTCCTGTTAAGAAAACAGGTACATTTCTAAAGCACTGACCCTCTAGCTTTCCCCTCAGAGATTTTACACAAATTCAGCGCCACTGGGTGAAGCAAAATTACACCTGATTTACTCTTGTAGTAGTACGGAGGTGGAAATCAGATCTGTCTCAAAGCAAAGCCTGATGCCCCTTCTCAGATAAATTCCAGTTATGCTCAATGGAAATGCTTTGTGAACGGCCCAGGTACAGGACTGTTCTTCACAAAGCTGCTGCAGAATTCTATTGGAAAATGTAATGGGTTTAATTCTACTTACTGGCTATTCCCTCAAAAATCCTAAACTGGAAAAAAAGCATTCTTTTTCTAGAGGAAACAAAGAAAACACCAAAATATTCTGTTAGTCCAAA
>JAAGNO010019913.1:29051-51462 GCA_033439905.1 Ceryle rudis
CCCCAGCAAACCCCAAAAATGGAAAAAAAAGCGTTCTGTCTTAAGGAAAAACAAAAAAAAAAACAAAAAATTGTGTTAGTTGGAAAAAAAAAAAAAAAAGAAAAGAAAAAAAAGAAAATTATCTGTAAGTTCTCTGGTCAATTGACTGGATGTATCATTTGTAAAACTATAACAATTAGTGGTGGTCTAGAGGAGTTTTACATTAAATCTGTGCTTAAAAACCAGATGGATTTTTAAAAGAAAAGACTAAAGTAGTTGCTGAGGAGCCAGTTACAATTAATGGCTCTTCATGAAATGGACAGACAAATATTTCTATTGAAAATGGTAAAACTCCTCCAAAGAATAAATCAAATATTGCAAATAGAAGAGCAGTTCTACTGGTCGTCTTTCCATTAGAGTTCACGAACTTTAACATGTGATACTTTTAGGGTAGAAATAATGTTACTTAATTTCAGCAATGCAATTAAAAATGTTTAATTTCATTTGTGGGCAAGGTTTTTTAATATGGAAAAAGAAAAAGAAAATTCTAGGGCAGTGGGTTGTTTTTGTTGCTGGTTTGGGGTTTTTTTGGGGTTTGTTTTGTTTTGGGGTTTTTTTTTGGTGCTTTTTGCTTGTTATTCCCTTCCCAAACAAGAAAATAACAGAGATGAATAATCCAAACTGCACCTAAGAGCTACATATGATGAAAACAGAGATAATTCTGTGGGACATCCTTATTATTAGTTATGTTATTTAGTAATTTAATTACTTTTTTAGGAGTCCAGAATTTAATTTTTGAGTGGTATATTCTCTGCTTAGCTAAATAGAGATTAATTTATATTCTGCAATAGAATGTTATCTAGTATCTTGGGTTTTTTTATTGCCTATTCAAAACCACTCAGAAATGAGAAATCATTCAGTGCCTTGTGTTCATTTATTTTAAAAAGCATATAATTTAAAATATATGCAGGGGTTGAATTCTCTTTGTAGGTTCCCAAATATCCAATACTGATGATTATTCTGAAGTAATAAATTTAAAAAAAAAATCTGCCACAAAGCCATTTAGATGTCAGAATTTCCCTATGAGTGAAATAATGTAAGAGCCTGTGGGGCATCGTGGGGCATCATGGGGATGGAAGCAGCTTGTTGAGGTGACACCCACCCCTGTTTTCTTGAAGTAGTTTCTAATGACTTTTTCCTCCTGGTATCTTGAGGCTTCATCACATTAGTCCCATATTGCCAGGCGAGAGGTGAAGGTTTCGCGCTGTCGCTGGAGAGGTCATCATTGAGGTATCGGGGTTTTAAGAAAAGCCTGTTAAGGATCAGGGCTGATGAGCCATGACTGGGGCATGTTGCTGATCCGCGGTCTGTAAAATAGCTGCATGTACAAGGGGAGAGAGCAACTGGGTGCAAATTAGGAGGTTGGAGAGAGTTGCCAAGACCATGCTGGAAAGGATAAACTGCTCCCAGTGGCGTTTGGATTTGCTTTTTGAAAAGCTGGGACATGAGATCCCCATGGGGAAGGATGATGCCAGGCAGAGACCTGTCCCACATGCTCTGGGCACTCATGAGGGAGCAACTGTTCTGTGTTGGGCATGTGTTGGGAGTTTCCGTCCCAGGTCCCTTGGACCATTGCCTGTGGTGCTGCACAGCTTCAGCAGGATGAAGTCACTGTTGCCTCTCCAGTGAGTGGGGAAGAGTGTTACAGTTTTCGCCTACAGATAAAAAAAAAGGATTAATGACGAGAAGTGCGTGTTCGACTTTTACTGTCCTCAGAGCTAAAAGGAAAAAAAAAAAAAAGAGGTTTACAAGCTATTAAATGCTTCTCAGAGAAGCCAGACTCTTCTGGCTTAACAGGGGGGAAGGTGAGCGTGTTTTGAGAAAGGAATAAAGATTGCAAGAACTAAATTTAAAGCACCCACATGGTGTGTAACTAGTCTGTGTTGTGTTAATAATATACATTTAATTTTCTGAGCACTGCAGGCTGCGGACTTGAGTTATGTACTGAGGGGCAGAGTTGTGAGAGCGTGTTAGAGGGCATGGGGCTGGTGGTCAGGAAAAGCTCTTTCCACCCCAGCTGACATCCATTCACACCAGGAGACAGCCAGAGCAGCTTTTAACATGCAGTGCAGTTCCCGGGCTCTGGAAAGTTGCCAGCATTTGTCTTGATGTCAAAAAGTGTGAGTGCTTTGTCATAAAATAATGTAGGAAGTGATGCAGCCCGAGTAAAATAGAAAAAGAGAGAATGGTTTTTAGATTTCCCTTTCTTTATTTTTCTTTTTCATCAGCCTAATGCAGAAAACTTTAAGAAACAACCAAACTTTGCATCATCCCAAGAGGTGTCTCCAGATGAAACAGAAGAAATCTGCGCTGTAACGAAGTGTAAGTTCTGGCTGATGGTATCTACATGGACGAGGTGAGAAGGAGTACAGGGAGTGAGCTGCTACTCTGCAGCAAGTGCAGAACAGTGTATTGCTGATCTGCAGATTTAATTTGGGAGGCTTCTTCTTTGCAGTCAGTGTCAGGCTCAGATGCAGAGGGAACCTGCTTTCCAGCAGTGTCAGTGCAATTATTCATAACACAATGCTGATTGCCCAGTATTTAAGTGTTTCATTGATGGTCTTTTAATTAACCAGGAGAAGGTGGCTGGAGCCCAGCGGTGGAGGCTGGGCTGCCCCAGGCTTTGAGTCCTAGGCTCTTCCCTTGATTTGCCAAGCACTTAAGCATTTGCTGACTTGGGGTTAAGAAAGGTGGAGGCACCGAAGAGCCTTATTGACTCATGATATTTTCCAGCCTGGCTTGTTTGTTTTCATTGTGCACACAAGTCCTGTTTACCTGGATCAAAGATGGCAAAATCAACAACAACACTATGCAGACAGGGACTTGCAAAATTCTTACCAAAGGCATGACTGTGCCCAGACCTGTAGCTCCTGCTCTTCCCTTCATCTTCTTTCTTTCTGCCATTGCACATCACTCTGCCTTACCCAACCCATACTGCACTCTGTCTGTCAGGGAGCAACCCCAGCCTCCAGTTGCTTGTCCCCAGGGTGGCAAAATGTAACCCAAGTTCCCCTAGCAGGACCAGCAGCAGGACATGGGAGGAAAGAGGCACATGGGCATCACAAACTCCTCTTGCCCTGTGCATGGTGTGGCTGTTGTGCCTGCTCTTGTCCATCTCCCTGGACACAGCAGCCATCATCTGTTTTCAGCCCTGCACTAATACCTCCTTGTCTTGACGTCTGGAAAGATGTGGCCACTTGAGTGTCTTCCCGACTAATGGGCTTCCCTGGCAGAGAAGACAGATATGCAGCCTGCATTCACTTTGCTAGGGTCTGCTCAGCTTTTGAGGGATAGGGAGAAGCAGAAAAACAATTAGGATGGTCCAGAAATTCTCTGAGCTTAGAGCAAACCCCGAGCGAGTTTCTGCACAGCCCCAGAGCACAACCCCTTCTGCTCCAGCAGGAACAGCACCACCAAGAATAAAATCTTCTGCCTTCTCCAGCCTCTGGAAAGCTTCTGAATATACAGTCCTCGGAGGAGCCATTGCAGACATCCAGAGCGTGCCGTAACAACAGACACAACTGGAGAGTTATGCAAAATTCATCTGCAGTTCATGGGCATGATGCAACAGTCCGGCCTCAAGCAGCTCTTGCACAGGTTTTTGTAGTAGTTGCAATACCCAGGACCCAACCTAAGCAATGTAAGTAAGGGGGCCTCAGGCAGCCCCGTCAGCCCTCAGAAAAGAGACAAAAGGCATTAGAAATTATGTTTTCTTTCAGAATCGCTTTGCTCTCTAGGCCTGATTTTAAATGTTTAAATTTAAGAGATTAACTAATCCTTTAGCTTAGGTTTCTTCTGTCCAGCTGAAGCCCGTGGTAGCTTCTCCATTGCAATTTGGTACAGGAAAGGCACTGAACAAAATTTCACTCACACTAAGGCTTTGTCAACAGGATGTCCACCTGTGGTCTTGTCTCAAGACTTTACAAATACTGTGCAGAAGCCACTGTTTCAGAGTGATCCCCATTAACACCCTACATCTTTCATTTTCTTCTCCCTCAGCATCCCAGCTTGGAAGATTTTATCAGACAGTAATTCCACATATCAAAGCAAAACAAAGGAATCAAGGCAAAACCCACCGGCATCAGCACAGGTAGCTGAGGCAGAGGTAGCCCGCACCAGGAGAAATCTGCTTTGCAGTTCGGTGGTATGGTGCAGTAAATTGGTGTAAAATAAACAGCGTCTATTTATAGCGGAGCAGAGCCTGCCTGCAGGCATTGCAGCTGGCTGGGTTTTTTTTTTTCTCTCTTTGCTCTGGATGAATGAGGGTTTTTCAATGAGGATCCAGGTTTCCCGAAGCAAAGTCCACCCCGCCTCTTGGCATGAACCCCCAGACAGTCCATATGTCATGAGCAAAATATGCGGTGTCCTAAAAACTGGAGTGGAGTCTCGCCCGGGTGGGATCGGGACCTGGAGGGAGACCCATGGGTGCTGGACACCAAGGGCAGCCCTAGGGCAAGGAGCTGGGAAAAGCCACCCAGGTATTTCCCACCACCAACCCTCCTGGCACCTCATAGAGTCTGGGCAGCATCAGGCACCTCTCGGCACCCCCCCCAAAGCCATCCCCAACAGGCTGAGGACCAGCTATGGGTTGGTGGCTTGGCCTTAGCTTTTAGTGCCCCTAAACTGAGCATAGCTCTCGTAGCTCTGAGGTTACACTATCAGACACACACACACGCAAGCAAAATGATTTCCATGCCTCCACGGCTCCCATCGGATGTGGGTGGTCCCGGCGAGAGGAATGCGAGCGATCGGATTCACGTATCATCTCGCTGCCACTCAGCACAGCGCCGGAGACCTCCAGGGATTTTTCTGTAGGCGATTTGACCCAGGGAGCATCCAAGCTCCGGCACGTTTTCCACGGACCTCTGATACAACCACAAAAAAGAAATTGATTTCTCCCAATGTAAACATCCCTAAAATGACAAAAGTTTTTTTTTTTGCCACCCTCAGATCAGCAAAAAAGGTGGAAAGAATAAAGTGTCGCTAAACCCCTCGGTGCCTCACCACGACACAGATTTACATCTCTGAGTCAGATCTTTGCAGCTCCCTGCATATGGTCCGCATGATATGCAGTTCCTGGCTAGTGACTCACTCAACACCAATATAAAGAAATCGTTTCAGACGGAGCAAGCAAACAACCTGAATTTTGCCATCTCAGGCTCTAAGGGGCGAAGGACGCAGCCTGACCTGGCCGAGCCTGACTTGGCTCTCGCTGGGGTGAATCGAGAGCGACTCCCGCAGAGTCCTGTCATATTCTTTAAAAAGCTTCTTAAAATTGCCTTTCTCTCTGATTTTTGCTGTGGTCAAAAATAACGTCGAAGTTGACTGAAATCGAAAGAGACAAGAAGAATGGTTTTATCTCTTTCTTTCGAGGTTGTTTACTCAGTTCATTTGATATCACTTTGCGGACAGCGTATTTGTTTTCAGTGTTTCCACGGCACGGTCACTTAGGTAGTTTCCTTTTGTTCTTCATGTGGGTTGTTGGTTTTTTTTTTTTTTCATAATGATGTAAAGAGAATGAGAGGAAAACCCTTTTAAAATATGATGGTTAAAGCCACAAAAAATGGCAGGTGGACTCACACATGTCAACTCACAGAAACCAAATCCAATCAGCTACTCATTGCAATAAAAGAAGAGTTTATTATGGAATTGATTAAACTTCCAGAGAACATTATGCTAGCTGTGCTTACAGACAAATCTGTGGTGTCAAGTTTGAGTGACATTTGGCTTTAGTTTTATTTTTTGGGGTAGTTTTAAAATTTTTTAATCACTTTAAATATGTTAAGGAACAATTAAACTGCCATTATAGAAGAAAAAACTCCAAGTAGGGAAAGTTACTGAAATTACATAATCTAGAATTTTTCACAAAGATGGTTATCAGGAGCCCCATGGAAATATTGCTCTTGGTTCTGTGGGCTGAGTTGCTTCCCAACACTTTTCTCTCTGTACATTCAGAATTCAGAACCTGGAAATACTTGTCCTCTGTAACTGAGCAAACAGACTTAAAAAAAAATCTCAGGAATCCTCAAATTAATTCAAATAGCTATCTTTAACCTCTCTATATTTAAAGTAGTAATATGAAATCCAAAGCCATTTAATTAATTGGAAATTGTTACACTTAAGCCTGTACAGAAGAATGATCAGAAGGGATGCTACAGCCATTAAATAATCAAATAGCAATACCACTAAGTAAGCAATTAGTATGTGCAATAAATGCTAGACTGTGTTAATGAGACCTCTCACATACCCTAAGCCAGGTCTCATTCTTTGCATGGGAAAGATCACCAAGTGGTATTGATTCTCTGCTGAGGGATGAGAACGCTTCCTTTCCTTTTCCAGGGTATCTCCTACATGCACAACATCTTCTATCCAGCGTTTGAATCCTCAGCAGTCTTTTGCCTAGGAAAGACTTCCAGAAAGTTCATGGGAATTCTGACTGAGGAGAAAATGGGGATCCTTTTTCCGTTAGAGTATTCAGAGCTGAAGAACTACTGTATCCCCTGGTAGCACAGCTGGAGGGCATGTGATTTTTGTGTTCAAGTACCAAGCCATTGACTAGTACTGAAGAAGGACACAACTCAAAACACACTCACCTGATGGCTCCTCCATAGCTGTGTGTAGGAAAATCTGGAGGAATAATGGGTGCTGACATAAGCAAGTGTGATGGATTGGGTGAATAAAAGAACATAAAAAAAGAGCCCAAAAGCACAAGCTTATTTTAACCATAGATAAGGTCTGTGGAAGAATTCATGGCAGTGTTGAGAGAAGGATGCTTCAAATGCAACCCAGATGATACGGTCCTAAAATCTCCTTAGATATGTTACTGTGTGCTTTTATTACCTGAGCTGCAGCAGTGCCTCAGTGTGCCTTGGATCCTGTACAGATAAGTACACCTGCAGAGCAGCAGGACCAGGAAAATAAAATTTAGAGAGTATGAGCAAGGGCAGAAGAAGCGTCTCGGTCAAGGTTGCCAGAGAGGTCAAAAGTAAAACCCAGGACTTTGAAATCCTCCTCTGGAGATGGTTTGCTGCTTTCCACGTAAGCAACCCCATCGACAGAGGATGACTGACAATTTTTCTTATTAAAGTACCTGGACCCCTCAATTATGCAGGCACAGCTGCTGCAGTATCAGGCAAAACAACTTCTTTTCTGCTCACCAGTCAAAAAACCCCCAGGAAAAGAGTTTCAAAAGCAACGCAACTCCATTTCCAAATGATTTCCTGATTTTGACTGACTGCTTACAGTCTACCACCCCAGCTCTGGAAAAGTTAATCCAGGCTATGCACATTCCTGGGAGTGGATCCCACCAGACAATATAACACTCTAATTAGGTAGTACCAAGGCAACTGTTTACAAGTCTCTTCCAACTGCCTCCCTTGTGTTTGCACCCTCCTACTACAACGGCAATATTTAGTAGAAAAGTCCTAGGTATAATTCTCCTGGGGCTTATTCAAATGTCAGTCAGCTCAGCAGAAATACACTGTGAAAATGGATGAAAACAAAAGAGGATGAGTTTCTGCCTTTCTTGGGAAGCAGCAGTGTGTTTGTCAGGAGAAGGTTTTGGATGCATTAGTGAATGGTCTCCAGTAGGGGCTGCCAGAAATAAAACATGAGCCCACTGTGTGAAGGGCTGCCCTGAAGCCTGTAGTTGATTGCCCAGGTCATATTCGCAGCAAAAATTCATCTGATAGCCTGTGGCTCTGGTGGGACAGAAGTCCCCACATCCCTGTGTCACCAGTCCCTTCCAAAACCAAGAGCAGCTCCCCTTTGGGGTACCTTGGCTGCTTGGTTGTAACAACTGTGTAAGAGAGGATGGGAAAACACAGCCACCCTCATTAACGTTTCGCCATAACGTAGCAGTGTTTCTTGCTCTTTGAAATGGGTTCTGCTGAGCTGGGGTTGAAATGAAGTAGAAGATCTGATGGCCGGTCTGATCGGGGGACACTGCACTGTCTCCTGTCACTGCACATCCTGGCAAGGAGGAGTTGGATAGTAGTGGGGAAACATTAAAACTGAGCTATGGGAGGTTCAGAGTATGATAGACAAGGTTCTGCTGTGGCCATCTGCAATATTGTCCTTTTTACCCACCTCACACCATATGCTCTTGGCAAAATAGCTGTAATACAAAGGAATCACTTCACTTCCATTGAAATGCAGCTGCGTTAGACTACTCAGCTGTAATCAATGACAGAAAAAGACTTGGTGCCTTTTAAGCTGTAAGGGGAATGCACAGAGGCATAATGAAATTATTCAGTGTGAATTCAGCTGGGCTGCAAGAATAGGCAAAACCTTCCCCTTCAAAATCGTGAGGCAGAATTTGATCCAGAAGTTTCTTTGGATTTCTGTGATCACCAGAAGAAAAAAGACACAGAAAGGTCACGGATATTTCTCAGCTGATATGACTAGGTCTGACTCAGACTAGTGGAAATTACAGGATATTGTCTTGGAGGACTCTTGTGAGTTAATAAAAAGTTTCCTGGAACGATTTACAAATCTGAATTGCACAAAGGAGTACAATGAAGAGAAATGGGGGAAACTCAAGTTACACAAAGCACTGCAGAGCATTTGCAAAAGTCATTTTCTAACAGTCCTGAGTAAAGAGTGAAGGCCTATGAGTTTCTGGGATTTTGTACACTGCTAAGTACTTATTTGCCTTATATCTGACATTCCAGGTACTAAGATAAGTAGCTTCACCCTCCTAGTCTTATTTTTTTTTAAAAAAAAGCTTTCTTAAGGGTGTTTTCCACTAAACCATTTTGTGCTTCATAGTCAGGTCAGTGTATCTTTTTTCCAGGAGAAAAGGGTTGAATTAAAGCTGCATGCTTGTCTTGGAAATGAGTTGACTCTTCAAACACTTGTTTGGTTAAGTCATGGGGGAGCTGAGGAGATAGTGGAGGACTGGAAGAAAAGAAGCATTGGTACAATCTTCAAGGAACAACTGAATAATGATCCTAACATCTGGCTTGTAACTGTAATGCAAACAGCATAACAATAAAAGCATCCTGTTAACTTTTTACAGTAGAATATCCAGGGAGATCATCAGGCAGGTGACTTCAATGGATCTCTGGTAGTTTATACCAGCTAGGGATCTCCTCTTATTTGCAACATAGGGAGGGGTTTATGAAGATAAGATGCAGGTGTTGATGATATGTAGAAAGCCCAGCTAGAGGGATAAGTGGGTCCACCTCCAGGGAGTGGAGAGGATATTCTTGGTTCATAGTGAGTGTGGACAGCAGCTGGGGGTCCAGAGGAGATGTGGGTTGACAATAATGGACTAGGATGTCACTGGTAGGACAGGGCTTGTACGTCATCTAAAGCTGCACCTTTTCTCCCTTCCCTCCAGTACATGTCTGCAATTTTTTTGTTTTCCTTCCCAGGTAAAGCCCTGTAGCTCAGTTTAGGGACTGACCCCTGGAAAGCTGCTGTTATGCTGCTACCAGTAAGGTCTCATCAGGGGTGAATCGGGCTCATAGGGTTTCCTGTGACTGAAAAGGTTTTGAAAGCTCCTGCTACAGACTCTGTTTTTGGGAAAGCATATGCCAGCTGTGCACCAAATTCTTACAGTAGACTGGTATGTATTCTCCTTTTCTAATCACTCAAATTCAAATAATATTCAGATAATAGCTGTAAAATATTAACCTGTTACACAATATGTTCTATTCTGTAGAAGTAGGTTCCCCGTATGAAGGCAATTTCTTCAGTGGTACATACTGGTGAGAAATGACAGGCTTAAAATTAAAGGGGAAAAAAAAAAAAAAAAAGGACTGAAAGAATTAAGTGATGCAGCTGGATATTCTCCTTTATTTAGAAGCAGGCAGCTACTGTTGGACTATTCAGGATTCTGGCATTACTGTAGAAAAGCTCTGATCAATATGCATGATTTTTTTTTTTTCCCATGGATTTGTGGTGACAAATTTATGTAAGTTTATCTGGAAGATTTCTAAAACTAATAGCATTTGTCGTATGAATATTATACAATTAATGTCTAGCTGAAATACCAGCAGTCTACTATTAATTTTAACATAAGAATGGGAACATTAACACTATCTGAATTCCAATTACTGTGGGAAGGAACAAAATACCACTAATGGGGAAAAAAGCTGTTCTTTACTATTCCATTCTGTCCTGTGCTCATTGCCTAGGTGCTGGGATGTATTTGCAGCAGGAGAGTTGTTTTAAGACATTGGGAACCCAAAATGAAAGAGATTTTCTGAACAAGATGCTCTCAGTTTGAAAACATGATGACATTCAGTGTATCACAGACTTAATTTGTGTTAGCCTTGCATATGTGGCAGTTTATTACCAGAACCCAAATTTCCTGCAGTGGCAATGCATTGTACAAACACCACTACTGTCATTTTCCACTGCGGTTCACATACCTCTTCCTGATGGCAAATAAGGGATGCATTGCAGTCACAATGCTGCTTCTTGCTCAGCCATCCTTCCAAAAAAAAAGAGTAATTTCAAACCCATTTTTCATAGGTACAGTAGTGTCCTATAAGATTCCCCAAGTAATTCAAGCTGAGCTTTGTCCTGCCTTCCAATAGTGATCTTGGAAACCTTCTCCAGCAGGTTTTTTGGGGTTGTTGGGGTTTGGAGGGTTTTTTTGTGAGTCCTTCTGAAGGCATTTTTATGTGGAATCTCAGAAACAATTTCAGGGCACACAAACCCGTGATCAGCTGCTAAGGCTTGTGTAGTGCCAGGAGGCTGCTCTAGGCATGATGGTCCTGCGACTCCTACAGAGAGGCAGAGGGGGGTGGGGGTGGGGGAAAAGACCAAAGGCAAGGCAATTTTTAACCTTAATTTCCAGCTATTCTCAGAGAGTAGATGGGAAGATGGAGACGTGGTCTGTTCTCCAGACTGTTGCAAAAGTCTGGAGGCTACAGAAATGCTGAATGCCAGGGCTGAGAGGAACATCATCCACATCTACTTTCAGTGGGGAAAGGGCTGTTGGCTATGCTGCAATGCAGCTCCACTCTTCTCTTGGTTATTCCTTGCGTGAACATGGACAAGCTGACTTCCAGGAGCACTCTCCCTGGGGCAGAAGGGGAAAAAAGCGGTCAGAAATGTTGATTCTATCCGAGGGGTTATGTACAATGCCCAAAGCCTTGCTTACATTGTAGGGGATGTGTTGGGTCACACTGTGCAACACTGGAGATGTTTCACACCTTGACGTGGGGCTCAAGTGAGGAGGACAGCTGGTTCTTGGAGAAAAAAATCATCTTGGAGTGGTCCTATGAGCAAACAAAACTTATTCTGCTGTTGAAAACTTGTACTGCAATTTGGGTAATCCCTAGGCAGCAAAAAGCCAAATTCCCATCTTTGGTTACGCCAGCAGCAGTCTGGAAAACTCTCCTTCGATCACAGTGACACCACTGCAATCCCAAGTAGTCTTGCCCAGCAGAAACCAAGCACATATGCAGTAGAGAGGATAACATTTTTACTAGGGACTGGAAGTGCTGGAAATCACCCTCTGGTGTGCCAGAATTCAAGAGCAGCAGCACTGCTCATTATACAATATTAATAGCGTGATTTGGAGAGGCCACTGCTGCATTTGGGCTCTGAAGTTATATAGCATTGTAAGCTACTAAACACATAAAAACATATTACCCTTTAAGATCTTGATTGTCTTTGGTTTACTACGCCTACTCAAGGGTGTTACGCTTTACAAGGGACACTATTACAGTACATGTGATAAAACTACTGTATTATCACTACAGCCAGAGTGGCTTGTGCCGTGCTCCATGTCGACAGGGGCATGTGGGGAAGCTGGGAGGCTTCCATGTTTAAATGCCAGGATTAATGTATGAGATCCAAGAAAAGAAAAAGGCAACTGTACAGGTCCACTCTTCTTATTCTCCAGGAGCTAATACTCTTTAAAGCCTCTTTTTGAGGTACTTCAGACCTGGTAAAATCAGAAGATGCCTCTTGGTGATTTATAAAATACCTTTCTCCCTGTGCCAGGCTCTGCACAAATATCTGTAGTGAGGAAAATCTTGAGCTGATGTGGAATGGTGGTTATGGTCACCAGCAGAAAGTTTGAAGAGAAACGGGCTCCTTTATGGACCACATCTTCTAGCATTGCCTGTTCCACCTTTGATTCAAAAAAATTTTTTTTTTTTTTCTGGCCATTGTATTCATGGTTCTTCTGGTTTTGTCTAAGAAGTTGATAGTTCTTTAATATATTTTAGCAATCGAATGGTATCTTTAAGGTGCCTGATGCACCGAGTGGCACTGCTGAATGACGCAGTCTTGCTGTCTGGCTCCTTGTAGGAAGGCACTTTGTAGAAATCCTCTCTGAGGCAATCAGTCCTCTGCCACATTTTTTTCTCAACACATCGGACAGGGGTGCATCTTCTATGCACTTGTTCTTGACCCTTGAGACCGCAGAGCTAATACATTACACCAGAAATGTGCTCTGAGGAGTCTATCCACAAAAGACAATAATCTGGATCATTTAAGAGGAATTTTAAAGATCTTACGATTATGGCATGGTTTTGTTTGATTTGTAATAGTTGCTTCTGGGAGTATTCGGAGTAGGGAAAAGGAAAAGCCACCACCTAGAAAGAAAGGGAGAAAATAGCCTGGCACCTCTGCCACGCAGCTCACTTACCTACCCGGACAGCTCTCTGATGGAGCTGGCCCTGCTGCCTCCTCAGGAAAATTCCTGCAATTTTGTGCATTGGAAAGTGAAAATACCATTTCACAGACATACATGGGCAGATATAAGCCAACTAGATGCTTTCCAGAGGATTTTTCAAAGGCATATTTGACAGTGAATATGGTGCAACTAAATAATTTGGAGGAACATTTTGAGAACTTGACTTGAGCAGGTAACAACATGGCCTCGTCTCAGTTATTTCTATCTGGATAGAGAAGGTGAAGAAAGTAGCCAGACGTCCTCCTATCTCACTCAGCAGTTCATCTTGAATTACATAAAGTAATCTATGCCAAACTCTTGTGAGAACGGCCTTCTCTGATAAGATCCTGCCCCTATGATGATGGACATCCCCCTGAAGAAATCTGCTCTCACCGATTTTGCTGACGAATTGGAATCTCATGCCTTAACCCACACATAATTTTGCCTGGAGATTATAATGCTATTTTAATAGTTCTACACTTACTGTAGCAAATACTACAAAATGCAGATCCTCTGGTATGAAGATACAGTTATGTAAGGCCTCATTTAAAGGTGTCTTATTTAAGAGTGCACTTAAGCATATGTTCAGTTCCAACGACACATCCTAAAGAGTGAGGGTCTTAATATTTTACTTAGTCCCTGAGAGGAAGGAAAACTCTCAGGTACATTTTTATCTAATGCAACTGAGCGTTCTTGTCTGTAAGATGACTTAGCAGAAAGAGCATTTCTTCAGACAAAATCACATTCCTTTTCAGGGGAGATTCTTTCTTAAATTATTTTTTTTTCAGTGATGCTTTAAAAATCATTGCATAACAAACACCGTGCCATGAAAAAAAAAAATAGACCAAATGAATTCTTCCTTTTAATCTTAAAAACAAAAAGTGATCTTGAACAGACAATCTTTAAACGAGGGCAAGTGTGAGTTCATGAGAACTTTTCAGATATTCACACTGGGGTACAACAGCAAAAGCAGCTTTGCAAGACTAGCAGGTATTTTTTTTTTTTTTTCCCCCTGCAATCTCTTGAAAAGACAGACTGATTCCTTTCCTAGGGACAGCAGAGAAGTGTATTAAGCTTTGGTTCATTCCCTGCATTCAGTGAAGAGAGTTTTTGGGAAAGATGCCCAGATACTATGGACCAAGTTCAGCTCCAGCGTAAGCAGACAGAATTCCCACTGAAATCAATGGGAGTTGCACCTGCTGACTTAGGAGTTGAATATGGCCCAATATGTGGATACTATAAAGGTTCTGTTTCCAAAGTTTCTTCTGGCTTGTTTTATGGGAATGCAGACCTGGCGCCAGGAACGTCAGAAGACCAATAAATTCACTATGGGAACTTCCAGACAAATGACAACTCTCTTGCACAAAACAAATCCAGAAGCTCACACGATGCTGAAGGACAAATTCTCAGTGTTCCCCCAGTTCATTTGCATGAATACGAGTTTCAGAAATGTTCTGAGGGAAGCAAATGGGGAGTGTGCGGCTGGGAGCGATACAAGGGGAAATGCTTTGATTGATTTGTCCAAATTATTGGGATAAATCCTTTAATTTTCCCAGATACTCTTTAACTTGCAGGAAGAGTGGTCCTAAGTCACCAAGGAAGGTATGCTATACGTATACCTTGTATAAATATGTATCTAAAAATAGAAGTAGAAATAGAAAGGTATTTGATGGCTGGTCTCAAGAGCTGCTACGCTACGTCTTCCCAATTTGGACTGAATTTTAGCTGTGACTGTCTCCAGGGGCAGAATAAAAGTACAGACAGGGCTAGAGGAGTCCATCCAGAAAAAAGCAGTAGCTTGAATGTATCCACGTGGCGTCGAACACAGAGGAGCTAACAAAAGCATTATGTAAAGGAGACAGTTTGTCTCTGTTGGGGTTATATTGGCTGGTAACTGGGGTTTAAACAACTGAGATTCAAAGTCCATTTTTTTAGTAATTTCTCTATTATGGAATCAGTCTCCTCACATAGCACATGTATTCTTGGCAAGTTCTTTGTAGGCTGTGGAAGTACAGAAAGGGAAAATTAAGACTGCAATACAAGAACTAATGGAGTTCCCACATTAAAAAAAAAAAAGAAAAAGAAAGAAAAAGTTTAAACTCTTTTAAAATTCTAACTAAAACCAGCATTAGATCCGTAGCCCGTTTTCTGATTTGACCTAAAGTTTGAAAATATTTGAAGTTGATATGTCTGGTTCAAGTTCATCTTGCTAATACATAAACCAGAGCCTTCTATACCTTTGACTTGCTTAAGTGCAGCAGTTGTCTAAACCACATATTGCGAAGGACATATTCACTTCATAGCGTGGGAGTTGTGCCCACGCTGAACACGCTTATGTGGCCTAAAGAAGAAGGGCAGAGGAATGGGGTGAAGGCAGTGAGTACCCAGGTGCTGATGGAAAGCCATCTTCCAAAGGAATATTGTAATTTCTTGTATTTTGGCATGCCCTGGAAAAGACTGTTTGGAAATTTCTTTTTCCAAGCTGCTCATGATTAACAACCTTCTTTCCATGTCCTTCGTCTCTAGACCAATATTCCTTCTGCTACCACTGAACCTATATGAGTCATCCCATTTAAAATATGTGGTGGTCATACAGTTCAGTAACGTGCACACAAACACACACACAGAGTAAATTAGGGGAAAATTGATGTCAAGACCGATCAAGTATGAAGGGCCTTTTAAAACCGACCTTCAGAATGTGCTAATATTTACACATTCCCAAACCACCTGGAAATATGTTCCAACTCCTTTAAAACATTTTCAGTGTCATTTAAATGTATATGCAGCCATTCACAGTTGTATATTAATTTACACTAAAATCTAAGGATAATTTGATCTCTTTGAAAAAACACGTGGCCCAATCCTGGCTTTTATAGGTAGTCAAAAATCCTATTTCAACCAAGGAGGAGTCAGGGCTTTTTCTTCGACAGTTTTTTGAAACTTTTTTTTTTTTTTTTTTTATTCCGGAGATCCAGTTTATTAGTTCTAAGGCTGCTTTTTCATGGTTGTCTTGAATAAACATTTTTTCTTTCTTCTTACAAATGTGAGAGTTTGGATTTCAATAGGTTTGAAGGAGTTTTGATGCTAGCATGTCATAAAGCCGATGGAAAAGTGAATAAATAAAAAGATAAATATTCTCGTACGTACCATGCACATGTAATGTTTAGGTCTTTTTATTCTATGTAGAACTCTAGCAAAGATTTGGTATAAATGAACACCCACAGTCCATAATTTAAACGACTATTGACTTTATTTTGGGTCCTGTTTATATGTTCTGCTGAATTAGAACAAATAATCTTAATTTTCATATATCCAGCTCCATCTGGAGTCAACTGTAAATTTAAAGAGAAACAAAAAGGTTTAGTTTAAATGTATTTTAAATAAATGATTGTATACCTGAGGTTTAAAAAAAAAAAAAAAACCAACAAAAAAACCCTAGAAGCATTTATGGTCCTTTCAAGTCTTCTGCAGGTAAAAGGGGTGAGCTTTAAGTCACTAGAGTCAATCTGCACCTATGTTTCTTTCTTCCCAGTAGCAACAATTATCCTCCTTATGAAAGAACTGTGACATTTAATCGCCTATAAACACACTGTAAGATCCAGGGATGGATATTACTATTCAATTAGAAAATGCAGCAGGTTTCTTCCAGGTATTGATAGGACTGCAGCATGCTTTTCTCACTGCTGTGGGTCGGCAGCACGTCACCCCAGAGCACACCTGGCTGGGCCCAGATTCTGCTCAGTAGGATTCATGTACACCCCAAGTTTCAGAGGTGAAAACTCAAAGGACTCAATGCAAAAATCGTATAATATAGTAGGGACAGATCCTTTCTGCTGAGCACATGGGGTAAAAGTCTGATCCATCTCCCAGTTATGTTGGTGAAGTCCTTGCTGGTAAGATTATGTGTTAAAGTTAAAATATATATTGCTTTGAAGGAGTTAATAATGCAAGATTAATAGCTGTTATAACCACATTGCAGACATCAGGAGTTTGTGTTATAAAATGTAATAAGCACATCAACAGATGGTCTGGTAGATGCTTATAAGCCATGGTTACAAGCATGCGATTGACCTGTTGGACTCCGTAAAAATCTCCCCAACTGACTAGCCATGTATTCAAACACCTCTCAGTCATTCATTAACTCTTTGTAAACTATTTACGCACATGCCATTAATATACGGCGTGATCACATTGCCACTGTCTGCAACAGGAGCAGGATAGAGCCCTAATTACTTGCAACAGTTTATTAATTCAATCCATTAACGGTAGGCACATTTTGACAGCCGCGGTGCTGGGGCAGGGAAGCCGACAGAAGCTGGAAGCAAGCGGCAGCTGTTCCCCTGCACCTATCGCTCGCTCGCGCCGCCACACTCACCTTCGAGGTGCCTTTTTTGATATGTCACATTCGGAAACACCAAAGGGGAGATGAACACGAGAATGCAGAGGTTTGGAAGGGAAGTGAAATCGCCGTTGCCACGCCGTGAGGGCTGGGCGCGATCGCGCGGAGCGTTGACAGCCTTTAAAACGCTGTCAGAAAGGCACAAACATCAGCATAATTTATCGCTGGCTATTTTAGGCAGGTGCACGGGAACTCTAAATATATGGCATTCACCGCTTGCCGCAGTTGCTATGGATATGATATCCCAGGCCTGTAACTAGGGTTGTAAATGCTGTTGTGTGCTTATTATTGTTGTTATTAAAACATGAATTTTATAGTTATTCCTGCTCAGCTGCTGCCCCTAAAGCGTCCATGTAACTGCATACTTCTTTGTTTGAAGGAGGGATGTGTATGAGAAAGAAGTACTAAACAATACCCTTTCTTCCCTTCTGCTTTTTATTTGTTCCAGAAGGGACCAATCTTGAGCCACTGTTTGCAGTAGTATTAGGGCCAGGGGAATTAGAAATCACTCAGAGCCCAAGAAGTGTACTTCATTTTGGTCTACCTGATTAATACCCTGCTATTTAACTCTTGCACACACCAAACATGTCCACTCCTTTTTTTTCCTCTCTCCTCCATATATCTTAAGAGGTTGGTCTCCTGTAGCGGCAGGGACTCTGCTCAGCCCTCTCGCTGTTATGGCAAGATGGTTCCTTCCACCCAAATCCTGCTGATCTGCAAAAGAAAAGATGGCTGGTGGATGGAGAAGCTCTACAGACACCTCAACTACTGCAGAGGAGTTAACGGCAACCTGCTCATCCTGTGTCCACCTGAGTGTGTGCTGTGCTCCTGTCCCCTTGCCAAGAGAAGACTGAGCATTTTCCTGCAGCCAAGAGCTTGTGAAGGTCATTGGTATATAACGAAATTCACAGCAGAGCAAGAAGTGGCAAATGTGGTAAAAATGGGCAGCCCACGTTTTGCCTATCATTGCAGGGATTGTTACGAGACTATGAAACACAGTTTGTAAGTGGTGCCTTTGGGAGAAAAGGAGCGATGTCCACGGATCTGGATGTGTCCTCCAGGTGTACAAGTCACACTCGCCCAAGTTGTGTAAAAGGTGTATCACTTGCCCAGGCATAATTCCTACCCAGCACACTTACCTACCCCCCCCCATCTACACCAGAAATGTTCAGCCTGAAACGGAGTCTGAACAAGGTGAGCTGGCAACATTAGGAGCCCCTGCAAAAGAAGAGGTGGCTGTGGTGGGTTGTCTCTGCTGCTGGGAGCATGGCAAAGGCCATGCAAGGAGCTGCAGAGACCTTTGAAGAAGCAGCACCTCAAGCAGACTCAGACAATGCTCCGTGACTGCTGACCTTTGTCCTGGGGAGCTGACACGGTTGGAGAAGGCAGAATAAATTTCAACTACTCCCTTAGGTTGGTAATACAAAATGTTCGGATGCTTAAAGGTTATGACAAGCTAGCGTCTGGTAAAGAGGTCAGCCTGCCCTGAAAGCGGTGCAGAAGCCAAAATAAAGTCTACTCAGGCCTATGTGGAGTATGAGCACTGAGGCAGGGAAAATAGTGAGGCCTCTTTCTCCCCAGTGGTGGCCCCAGAAAGCAGTGGTAAGGCTGCTGTTAAAATTAAAATATGGCTGAGTATTAGGATATTTGCCTTGGGCAGATACATGTTTTGAGAGACCGGGGTCAGTGGCTGTTTTAACCGCGTCATTTCATCCCTACTGCCACACTTCCTGACTATTCCACTTAAGTGGCATTTTAACAGGATGCAGGTATGCTGGTGGCATTCGGCATCACACTCTAGAGGGTAAAATATACATGTGTGTGTGAATTCATGTGTTTCTTTCTGTCCATCTGCCTATCTCAAGGACCATAAACCAGCAGTGGAAAAAGGAGAGGCACGAAGCCCAGTGCAAATGTAGAGGAGGAACAACTGTAGAACCAGAGGGACAGAGAAGAAAGTAATTTTCTACCATCAGGGAAAATTGAGTCTTGACAAAATGATTTATTATGCTAATGAAAATGATAGTTTAGAATTTATGTGCAAAAGGAAAGGAGGAGAAAACATTGCACAAATCTAGAGGCATGATATACATCGAACAGTTCATACCTTATTTTTAAAACATTTTGTTTATTATTGGTGGCCTCATGTAGCAGACATTGCCAAGGATCAGGGCCCCAGTGAATTGCTGGGTGATAACAAAAGAACAGTGACTGCTACAATTCCCTCAAAAATGGAGGGACAGTTTCCCCAAATCTCAGCAAAGGTTGCAAATGGCCACAGCTTGGGCAGCCTTCTCCTAACACATCATGTATTCAGATGGACTTGGGGAGACTGTGATCTATAGGAATTTTGCATTTTGACCACCTCATTTAATCTATTGGCTGAAATGTTTCCCTTTTGGGATGGGTATTTTTATATCTGGTCAGATTTGTTTCCTTGTGATGAAGTTCCAACAAAACATATTTACTCACTTCTTGATTCAAAGCAAGGCTTAATCTATTCAAGCTGCTTTTAGGCTCTGAGTATTGTTCATCCTGGAACAGGATACCAGATCTGGGTTCCCAATAAATAAAAACTTTTCCTCATTCACATCAATCTCCTTTTCCACAGGTCTGTAGACAAAAGCAGAGGCACGCAGTGTTGAAGAGGAAACAGGTTTTGTTGTGAAGCACCTTATTGTGAAAATTAACTTTAATTTGTTAAAATTGTAACTCCTTAATTTTGCACGTGGGGCATGTAGTAGGTTGCTTGAGGTTTTCGCAGTCAAAGATATGACCGCACTGTGGTTGTACACACTGAAAAGTCCTGACTGAAATATTTCCACTGAAAATAAAGGATGACTCTTGGAGAAAAATGCCAACATACAGGGGCTGAATCTGATTGAAAGTGTGCACTGAAGCTGAGCATGTGTGTGTGCATGGCTGGCACTGAAAGCTGCCGAACATGTGAAAGGGTAAGGAAAGCTGAACTCTGGACAGAGCTCTCCTCTTAACCTCTGAAGAGTGCAGAGGTTTGGGCACCTCAGCATTCACAGGAAGAGGCCTTCTTCCCACATACCTTCATAGCATAAAAGGTAAAGAAGTCCTGGCAGAATCCAGCCAAGGTAATTCCAAATGACAAATTTCACATTGGCAACTTGGGAGGATGAAGAGCACTGTGAAGACCTTCAGTTCAACACTGTGCTGTTATTACCTTTGTGGGTTTTTTATTTTCTTTTAAATAATCTGAGAAGTTCCAGAAACAAACTAGGTTATGACACCTATAGGACTGTGTCCATAATGGACTGTAAGCTCTTTGGGGCACAGCACATCTTTTTATTCTCTGCTTGTACGGCATCCAGCCCAACGTGCTTGTCCGTGACTTACCCTCTTCGTCAAAGCAATGAAAGAAAGGTTATTTTACAATAATAAAAGTTCTTTATGACAGCAGAATGATAAATGATAGATGCCCAGTTCCCACTTCAGCTCTGCCTTTACACAACAATAATTTGAAAGTATTACATTAGAATCTGTGCTGCACCAGATACAATAATATGCGCAGGAAGGATGCTCGTTCTGCTCAGGATCTGGCACTGGCTTTAGGCACAGCTGTACGGAGCAATAGGAAGACATTACTGGACATGAAGATCTTTCTGTTCCAGTTTAACTGAGGCCTTGAAAGCCTGTGTGCAGTTGATAAAGCCTAGGGTAAAGACATGCATGGTGGTCTGGGACAGATTCATAGGTAAATGCCTGGTTCTCCTCCACTGACTCTCGAGAGGGTTGTGCTACCACCCAAAAGGATATGCACTTGTGCTTTGACTTCTTGTTACTGAATTATTGATATAGTCCTGGCTATGTGTGCACATGTGGCAGTTCTACCCCTTGTACTCAGTGATGATCTCCCCCCTAACTTCTGTGATGCTGAATAAGTGAAGCTTTTTCATCTTTCCTAAGGGGTATGAGAGCTGACGTTGAAACAAAGACAACAGTACCGGGCCATTCTGACAAGGCAAATGGTATTAAAACGGATGGAGAAACTACAGGAAGAGAAACACGTGTAAGGTTGTGGAAAAATGATGTAGTAATGTAACTGAAGGCTGTTGTAATAAAAAATGTTCAAGAACTTAGGTTTAAACGTAAAAACTTAGTTTCGACATTTGCATTAATAACGTGGCATTTGTCGATTTCTTAATGTAGCTTTTTTTGAAGCAGGATACAGCTCATGCTCACAGATGTCTGCTGTCTCGTACTTCAGCATCATTTTGATACCTGCCCATGCCAAAGTACTGCAACAAATCTGCGATTACTCAGGACACCCATATGCCGAGCAGCACGGCTACCAGGAGCTTTGGTGAAACAGTGGGTACGTGGCCCACATTTTCCGATCCTGAAAAGCCCAAACCATTTCTGCTTCAAATGAATCCCATCTCTCCCCATTTGGGGCCTGGGCGTACAGCGTCAACATAGGAGACTAGAGACCGGTGGAGAAGGGGAATGGAAGGGGCAATGTTGGAGCGTTCACCGAGGACGGTGAGTACGGAAGGGGGGACGTGTTGCTCTGCTGTTTGCCCCTCAGGTGAGCCGGGCCTTGCCGTTCCCATCCCTTTCTGCTGCTCCTGCCCGAGCTGCACCCTGAGGAGCAGCGTGCGCCAGGGTCAGCCCTAGGCTGGGCTCTCCACTGTTGAAGCCAGAGGAGCTACTGCCATTAAATGCGGTAAATAAACAGATCATGTGAAATCAAAGCTCCGTGGCTCTCTCTCCTCCTGCCTCGGTCCCTTCCTTTTTATATGTTTGGGGGTTTATTTATTGATGGAGATTACTGAGGTGTTTCCTCTAGCAGGGGTCGCTCGCTGGCTCTCCGGCCGTGCTTTCCCCGAGCGCCCCGCGGGATGCTCGGTGCAGCCATCAGGGCTCCGTCGCCGCCTCCTTTTACCTTTTTTCCCCGTTCGCTCGGCCGCCAGAGCAGCAGCAGAGGCAGGAGCCGGAGCGGCGGGCCCGGCTCGGCTCGGTCCGGCGGCGGTTCGTTACCTGGACCACTTTAGTGAACTCCTCGTACACCCGCTTCTTCAGGTGCGCCGCCATGCTGCCCCCGCCGGGCCCTCCGCGGCCTCCGTACGCGCAACCCGGAAGAGAAACTACAGAGTCGTCCGCAGAGAGGTGGCAAAAGGAACGTCTTCTCTATCCAGCTGGAGGACGCGCTCTATGGTCAGGCGGCCGGGCTCCGGGGTGGGCGGGCTCCTGTTGCCGTGGGAACGGGGGCATGGGATGGCGGCTGCGGCCTGCAGGCCAGGACTCCTGCTTTAGGCTTTAACTACCCTATAACCAGATTAAATTTTTTTTTTTTTTTTTCT
>JAAGNO010019915.1:8537-23771 GCA_033439905.1 Ceryle rudis
TAATTTTAAAACTTTTTATATATATATAATAAAATAAGCACTCCACTGTGTTCTTTACTCAGTGTATTTTCCAGGCCCCATAACCTGGCTCAGATTTTCATGGCAGCAGATATTTTTTTCCTTTCAATCATATTATCCAACTACTTGTGTGTTCTGTCAGGTAAGTAGGTAGATGTTCTCAGTTGCCTGCAGCTGAGCCTTTCTCATCAATCTACATGGAAAGCCTGTACTCCGAAACACAACAAAACATTGAGAGAAACATGCAAAAATGTAAATGAGGACTAAAAGCACGATGCACTGAATAAGATCTTAAACAACAGTTTATCCTTTGTTAGTGCTAACTTGTACAGTGTGCCTTTCTAGAGTAACATCAGAAACAAACATGCCTTTTACACTGATGGATGAAGAACTGTAGTGTTTTAGTGCCTTCTTGTGCTGAAGCCTGGAAGTGCAGGTAAGTGGAACTTGAGGATTAATTTCATTCTGCTCAGATTTCATAAGGAAACGAATTTCTGCTGCAGTTTTCATCTCTGCTAATAATGTCCAATAACAACCTGAAATTTCTCAGAGAGAAAGACTTTTTTTCTTACTTGACAGAAAAGCCTTTAGTCAGGCACAAAGTCAGTCCCTATGTTGTGGTCATGGTATCCACATCGTGATGGCAAGCCACCTAATTTTCAGCCAAGAACAGTAGACTGTTTCATCAAGGAGGATGGCAGGAATTGTGCCTACCACCACGTAGACCTGTACTCTGCTTGCCCCCTCCATTCTTAGTACAGTGCTGGTTTTATTGCAAAGGTAGGGGGCAGAAAAGAACAGCATAAGAAGTCTGGCAAGGAAAGAGGCCAGTAAGGCTCATGAATAAAATTTAGGCAAACCTCATGCCCAAATAAGCATTCAAGGTGAGAAAGTTGGAAGTGAGTTAGAAAGATTAAGCAAAGGGGAGCTGGACTGGATATAAAAGTTCATCACATTGCTTCTAAAAGCAGAGGACAGCACCACTTCCCCTCAGTAGGCTCAGGATGCAGCACTTCATCCTCTCCTTTGGGCATAGTCATGACAACTCCTGGCTCATGTCGCTGCTGCCAGAGCAAGAGCTCAAAGCAACACAAGGGCAAAGTCCCTCTAGCTCCATCTTCTTGTCCAGATAACTGGGAAATGCAGAGAAGTTATGAGTTTTGCAGACTCGTGTTTCCATTTCAGTATTACAGTAATTGGTAATCACTCTTTTCCTCAATTCTCTACCTTTTAGGCAATATCCAGTCAGGTTTCACTCCTGGATGCACATAAAGTCTCAAATATATGGTCAAAAGGCTTAAGAAAGAGAAGGCAAGTAAGATTACAAAATTCATTCTTTTACTAAATATTTTTTAAGTTTTCAGGCTGCACATAAAGAGTGTCACCATTTAAGAATTGTTTATAGTCTGCAGAAATACTTTTCTGCTCTCTTATTATGGGATTTTCCATTTTTTCCTGAAATATGCTGCAGGGAGAAACAGTGGTGTTGAGATAACATACTTTCCTAAGATACATATATAAAGCTGCATGAAATATAATGGAAAACACAATGGACTGAAATTACAGAAAAGAAAATTTATACTGGGTCTGGAAACATAGATCAAATACATGATCTGTTAATTTATTAAATTTATTCTCCAGAAAATCCCAGAGGAAATGTAAGTTTTTAAATCATTTTGAGTGCAGTGCTATTTAGAAAAGTAGCCTGGTAACACTGATATGTTGAAGATT
This sequence comes from Ceryle rudis, assembly GCA_033439905.1. NCBI lineage: Eukaryota > Metazoa > Chordata > Aves > Coraciiformes > Cerylidae > Ceryle > Ceryle rudis. Next base: position 10,287 of record JAAGNO010019915.1, read on the forward strand.
GTAGTGACTCAATTATTTCCACATCACAGGCCTAAACTTTCAAGATATTCTCTATAGCTGTCAGCCCTGAACACTCAACCTGAGACCTAAGATTCAGGCTGGACTATTTCCACTTTCCACATTGTCATCAGCAGTAAAGATTATCCCATGTGAAGTATGTCCACAGAAGTATCTATGTCCCTTATGTGATTTTGCATGGGTGCAATTGATGAAGACCTTGGAAATATTTCTTCTGCTGAGCCATGAGACCAAATGGATCCTACAGCTCAATCTCCCTTCATCAAGCCTTCCAGGGGTACAAGAATTAAAAAGTAGAAAACACAAGGTTGGTTTTGCTATTTGTTTATTTTTAATTCAGTTAGCCAAGAAAAAAATTATCTTTTCATTAAAATCAGTAAAGGGGATTAACTGCAGTTCTATGTGGGAAAAAGGAGCTATTTTTATAGAGCCACTTAAAATTACTCTAAATTAAATATCCTGAGGTATAGCACAAGAAAGAGTCATCTGTTCACAGAGGACAGACAAAAAAGAATTAATACACATTTCCAGCTCTAATTACTATTACAGTCTCTACCAGTTTGGGGTGCTTTTCAGATGATATTTTTAAAGAAACTACTTTTATAAGCTGCACATATTTCATTGAGAGTACTCTGACACTAGTCTTTCATCAGGCCTCCAGCAAGCTAATCAATTAACGGCTCTTTGGAATAACAAAAAAAAAAAAAGAAAAAGAAAAAACCCAATCCATTTGTGTCACTGTGTGAAATAAAAATGTCATTACTGTGGGAGTGCCTTTGTCCAAATGCAGAAATATGCTTCAGCCTGGAGCCAGCTTTCCTTAGGTCAAGATATCAGCTGATGTTATTTTGGAACAAGTTATTTTATTTTCCAGTAAAATGGACAGAGAAGATGTCAGTCCTCTTAACAGAATGATTCTCTTCTTCTTCAAGTAAAAACCTAGCTACCAGCAATGCACTTCACTACTAATATTCTTAGCATTTTCTTCAGTTTTCTTTTGCACCACTGTAACAAGTGGTTTCAAAAATTAGGCTCAATCCATCATAGGATTCACTAGCTTCAGTGGAAGAAGTTCTTTTATAGTTTTGATTCTCAATGCATATTTAGACTACCTTTTAACTACAGGTTAACAGCAAGAAGAAAAATGAAGCACTTAAAGTTTCATCTCTATGCCGGATTATAGAATAATTCAAGAAGAGAAATAATATATCTTCTATTGTTTAGTATTGACCAGGATCAATCTTAGAAATGTATGCAGTAGCATGTGTGTGTATACATATATATAATTATAGGACTAGCTATTAACCCAACCTAGGTATGAATGCTCTGTTAAATCTCACATTCCAACCCAGTAGAGGGCAATAGTACTATATGATCAAAAGCCAATTATCAAAAGCCAAAGATTTCCTACAACATCATTTCAGTAATGTTCTACCTCCTATGTGAGAAACGGGCAGGCTATGGAGGGGAAGGGAATGTACTGTTTGTTCTACTTGTGCATTTGAGTTAGAATAGGCAATGGATGGAAATTAGAGCAAAGTAAATAATTAAGCATAGGAGAAAGCCTTCTAATTGCAAGGACAGTCCAGCATCAGAATGTATTTTCTCATCATGAGTTCCCTATCACTGGAGGTATCTAAGAACAGGTTAGGCAGATGCCTGCAAGGAATGTTACAGATCTCCCTTGGGCACAGCATGGAATAAGCAAGCTCTTGAGATCCCTTGCAGCCATATTTCCTATGACAGATTTCAGAACTAATTGGCTTCTCAGATATACCATAAACAGCTCTTAAATAAAGTGAGTTCTCAAAATTAGGGTAAAAAAAGCCCTTTTTAAAATAACCTCTACCCCTGCTTTTGGATGATGAATGCTTTTACTTAATAACTGTATGAATACTACATTATAGACAAATCCTTGTACTGGTAAAGAATAGTACCAGCATCAGAAATGGCTGTTGATCTATTTGTTCACTGAGGTCAGTAGGGCTAGATGTAAGTTAATGGTTACTTGTGGCAATCAAGTAATAACCTCTAATGAAAAGTACGGAACTAGGAGATGTATTAAAATTACTTTCAATAAATGTCATCTTCTTGTCCAATGCTTTTTCTGTAAAGTTAAAATTACAGCTGATTGCTTGATAAAAAATTTCAAAAGAAGTAGAGAACAAGAATCATCTCTTATTATTACTCTTTCTTTCAATAAAACCATTGTGAATATAGCATCCAGAATAACGGGTGTGCTATTGCTGATCTCATAAATGTTTGTGAGTTCACTAATATGCATTAGAATAAAACTACCTTCAGAACCGTAGTATGTCAGTTATTACTGCATATTACAATTCCCTCTGCAGACACAAAGTTATAAGTCAGAGTCCTTCCTCAGTGTGTCCCAAATATCACTAAACCTCTGGAGAAATAAGAATATGTTTTAAGAATTAATAAACTGGGGGTAAAGGGAAATAATATAATACAGTCATTCACAATAACCTCAAATAGCAGACTAACCTAAAAAAGGCTACACCAAGCAGAATGGATTCATCTGAAAGATCTTCTGGAAACTTCACCATCAAACACTTAAAGCCAAAACCTAGCAAGGTGGAATGGTAATCAAAAGACATATAAAACTGCATATGCTATGCTTTAATCATAAAATGAGTGTACACTCTTACAGCAGAATTAGAAGTAAGAGATGTAATATATATTTTGGATTTACACCTGGGTAAAGTCCATTTTTTAAACTTTGTATTCTTTGTTGTTGTTACTTATATTCACAGGCCACAAATGCAGGCACAGCGGCAAAAAAGGAGAAGGAAGCCTGAGGTCGAGTAAGAGAAGCTGAACAAGTGGATAGGAGAAAGTAAAAGGAAAACAAAGAAACAACAGCAGGAGATGGAGAGAGCAGGAAAGTATTTGATCTCCCTTTAATTCACACCATTCTAAAAGGTGTTCAAGCCCCTGAGGGAAACAGTAAAAGGGATTCATTACAACAGGTATAGTTTATCAATCTACCCTTGGAAGAAAAATTGATTTTTCTTAAAGAGGAAGGAAAAAGTGGTTCACAGAAACGTGTCTCTATGGAATACAATTTACTCATGGAAATTACTGTTGCAGGCTGTTCTATTGGAAAACTGTGCATGATAGAAAACAATGTTCTGTAAAAAAGATTATCTTTGCAGTTTGGTCTGGTATAGACGATACTGCAACGGTTACCTGTGTCAGTCTTTATAATGCCAAGTATATAATAATCATCAGCTACATGTTTGAAGACAATTCTTCTGTGCCATCTTATAATACAATTATACACGGAATATATATATTGCACCTATCTGAAGCATTTCTCCACCCAGGGAACAGAATACAAGGTTTAGAGGAACATGGACAGGAATAGTAGTGTCTGCTTTTTTTTTTGTCATTGTTTATAGGGATGTGTGCTGCAGTATGTGGTGTTTTTCTCATATGAAAAGCTTAATTATTTGGGTGCTGAGCCTTCACTGTCCTGGTCATTCAGAGAAATTAATCTTTCCTAATTTTAGACATATCTGTGTAGACACCTTGTCTGAATTAGTTCTGATTCTCACACTAGTCAATGGAAAGAGATAGGCAGATATGCTCTTTCAGTCCTAAACTTGGTGGCTAAAATACAAGCAGTGCCTTTCAGGAGATGCCCTAGTTTCTCCCACTGACTATAGGGAGAGTTATAAGTAGTTTAGATCAGTTAATGAAATTTTAGGCAATTAAATGGAGATTAATCATACCCGTAAGGTCACATCCTCCTCAGTCACTGATTTCAGTTGAAGGCTATCTAATGCTGGAATTTTTTGTTGTAAAAGAACTCCAACAATTTTCCTCAAATATCAGGAAAATTCTTTTTAAGTTCAAATGAGACTTACTGCTTTTAAAATTGGAAGTGTTTTGTTTTCCAGCTTAACTGTATTTGAGACATTTGATATCCACATGTCCCTCTACTGAAAGTTACATTTCAAAAGTCATTTGGATGCACAAAGATTCAGCTAAACATCCAGTCAGACTTCCTAGGCATACATGATTTATTGACCAAGGATAATATGAGTTACATCAATTTTGTCTCAGATACCACTTGGAAAACCTGGGTTTTTAAATTCAGGAACACGCTAGACTTTAAGTAATAAAGTGGGTATAGTAATATGGAAGTATGTTACTGCTCATATTCTGAGTCCAAAATGCCAGTATGATGCCATTGTACTGATGATAGTCTGAACACATGACAATAAACAGATCTGCCCAAAAAATCGCAGCCTGGATAGGCAAGTCAAAGAAAAGGCAAGACAAGCAACAGATATTAAGGGCTGAGTGGGAGGTGGTTTGTATGGGGCTGTGCAGCAGTCTTCCTGGAGAGCCAGATTTACATGCTAGTGAGTCACAGGCTAGCTACAGACACCTAAGATTATGCCTGCTTTCCTGTACACTAGTCATCTGTTTTATTGTCTTCACTTTCTATATTTCTACTCACCTTAATGTCTGTGTATACCATTACTTTAGGAAGTTAGGCATGTCTCCTTATAAAACAGGCAGTTGGTTTTGTGACAAGGTGTGAGGGTTGTACACTAAGCAGCTCCTCCTTGATTTTCATCATGACTCTAATACCATGACAATCCTAATTAAAATGGGGAAAGGAATATTGTGACAACTATAATTCGTATGTTCTCCTAGTTTCCTGAACACCACTCCAGGTATAGTATTTACTCAATAAATATGTGTTATATAAATATTTAGTTCTGTGCAACATTGTCCTGACATTTACTCAACAGAAAAGCAGGTTTAAAATATAAGGCCATAAACAGAGTTCAGTTATAGGAAAAATAGACATAGAAATTAAGAGAAATATACAACGACACATAATCAGGCAATGGTAACTCAGGGTAATCCCTCTCTCAACAGCAATAATTTTCTACCTGTTATAATAAGGACTCAACATCTGTCATTAAAACTGAAAGGAAAGGAATGCACAACCCCAAGCTGTGGTTGTGTGCAAAGATCTCTTATAGTAGAGCTTCTTAAGACTAATTTGGTATTGATGCTTACCTATCTGACATAACTGGTGTTCATGTTAGGTCTCATGCTGCTTACATATGTAAACGTTATGATCTAATCTAATCTCTTGGACTTGGACTTTCTTTTTGCTGGAGTTACATCATTTTTTTGACAGCTTTGTCATTTTCCCAGCTACTGCTAGCCAAATGCCCGAACACATGCTGTCATAGTCTCATTTTAAAATTGTTGTTTGAGCTCTAAACTTCCTATTCCTCTGGTACAAGGGAGTATAAACAACCTATCCTGCCCCTTTTCCCATGATCTTCTGGAGCCTCCAGGCGGTGAAGGCAGATGCCTAGAGCACCGACATTCAAGGAGGGGTAAAACAACAGAACAGTAACAGAGCTGTTTATGGAGAGGCAGAAAAAATCCACCCAAACCACCCATGCACTTAGGATGTGCTTTTTTTCTTGTACTAGTTCTCCTAACTCTGTTATTGCCTCCCTCCCTTGCTTCCCTAGTCACTCTGTCAGAGGGTGGGAAGGAAAGGGGTTCCCTGTACTTGATGCCTTTTCATTTAACAAACTCCTTTCTAATAACACACTCTATTAATTAGATCTATGAAGAAAAAATTGTCCATGAATAGGTTTCTATAGCCACCTATTTTTAGCAGTTTATTTTGGCTGGCATTATTATGCATCTGGCTCAGAAAAATGAAGATCAAATTGTTCATCATCATCTGAACATTGCTCAAGTGGCATAAAGGTCATGTTTTGAAACAGTTAAAGCAATGTGTGTGCTGGTCCAAACCTTCAGTTGCAAACCTGAACCAGCTGCTGAAGGCAAAACTTTAAAGGTCAAAATAATTGTGAAAGGTACATGCAATATTGAACTTTTCATATAATATCTCACTAAATGGGTAGTGAGGAATGATAAACAAATGGATCACTTGTCCATGGTCCTGTGTCCCAAATCAGGTAACAGCTGAGACATTCAATAGATATAGTACTTTCAGAAGATGACCCTGCTTCTGCCTGATCCTGAATACTTAAATGGGATCATGGCAATATTTTGTTTCATCCGTGAACACAATTATCTAAAGATAATAATAATCAGGCCTACTGCCCATTCCACAAAACCAAGTCTCATTTGTCAAAGCACTAACTAGTCCACTGAAGATATAGTTGATTAATGCTTCTGAGAAGTGCCTGATATCCTAGGCACTTTTGATCATCCTCATTCAATCCACCTTTGAACACAATGTTCCAATGTGATTAATTAATTAGAAAAGAGAGAGGGAAGTAGAAGAGGGAGAGAGGGAAAGTTTTGAACTTTGCCTTCTTCACAATTTGAATGCAGATCTATCCATGGATCAAAATTGGTCATTTCTTTTAAAGAAATTTAAAATTAATTGAAAATTGAAAAATTTATTGAGCAGAATAACCATTGTAACCATGCCTCTCTTTCTCTCAGAAGCATCAGAAATGTTGTATTGACTGAAATGTTTCACTCTTTATCAAGGATATCATGGACTGGAATCTTCATTGCTTTTTAGTTAAGTAACCAAAGTCCATCAAGGACCAGAAACCAAAAAAATGTCCTTTGAAATCTTTTAGGTTTTTGCTGTATGAAAGACAACAAAGCATGATAAGAACAGCAGCAACTAAGAGTGGGTTGTACCATCAGGAAAAGGGTTAATGTATGTGCAGAATAAGATCTAAAGTGGCATCAGCAGAATCTATCGTTCCACTTAAAATATGGGCTTTTATTGCTACTTGAAGATAATATTTGTTCAGCTTTAGTTGTAGCTTTGCTCAGCTTTGTAAGACATTCAAGCAATTAGAGCTAAATTTTATAAGAAATGTTCTTGCTTTCCTTGTAAATATTCTGCCATTTGTATATGCACTTAACTCCTATCCTCTTGATAATCCCACTGGGTACATGTCTGCATATTTTCATACTTAGAAAATTGTGTGAACCTGCATCATGACTGAATTTTCCTAAATTGAAGGAACTTGCTTTTAAAAGGGCAGACTGTGAGTATCAAGTGCTCAACTTGAATCACTATTTTATTGGCTCTCTAGTCAGGATCTTTCTGTCTTCTGATGTCTTTCTAATTCCTAAGCAAATATTGCTGATTTAGAGGAAATCAGACTAGTACATTACTCGTAATTACATTGTGGATTACCAGGAAAGGTTTGATCCTACGTGTATATGTTTTATGCAAGTAACAGTTATACAGAGATAACTTTTAAATCCCTGCAGATTTTCATCTGACTGAAAAGAACTTTGCAAGTTCTGGTCATTACAAACACTGATTCAGGAGCCAAGTAAGCACCGTGTACTTGATGAATTAAGCTGATTTTCATCATCTAGCATCTAAGAGACTCTTCTGTGTGACCCAAAAAACCCCTTTTCTAATGTTGAAGTGCAACAGGAGACCATGTAAAGAGCAGTTAGCAATCTCGATGCACCACTGTAAGGTAACCTGGGGTGGATTTCAAGAGCATCTTTATTGTCTCTATAGCTAACTGGCTTGCTGAGCTCTTCAGAGCATTACAAATGATAAACTCTCTATGAAATGGTCTTAAGTGACATATTCTGTTACTTAAGCATATACAGTTAGAAGGGAACATAACATAGTTTCTAAGGGATATTTTCTAACTGGACAAATTTTTTCAGTGCTGTCAAAAATGTGATGTACAGCTGATGCTATCTGTCTCAACTTTGGCTAAGAAACTGTAGCTTTACACTTAAATATTTTTAGTTTAGGTGATGACAAAGTAGGCAGACTTATGTTTCTGTGGAAATTGTTAATGCCTGTGAATATGTTGTGTTACAGTCTAGTATTAACTTCTGAGTGAGTTTTGTTAAATACTTGAGTCAATGTCTTGGTTTTGATTTTCTTTTCCACATAAAGTCCAATGTTTTTGCTTTTTAAAATAAGTTTCCACTCATTTTTGTAACTAAATGTTTCAGTTATGGAAACATACTACATTTTCATAATTCTGGTGGCATTAACATCACTTCTAGTGAGAATTAATTTCAGAAAGCAATTTGAAAGAGATGACTTTCCTCTAAACAATTCTTTTTCCAGAATCGTGAATTAAACTTATTGTGAGAATTTATTTGGTAGCCTGATGATGGCAATTAAGTCAATATGAGACACATGAGGGGGGAAAAAAAAAAAAAAAAAAGTTTCTAAATCTCAAGGATGATGGCCTGAAATTCTGGAGAGAGACTTTTTCCCTCTTAGCATGTAATTATATCTATAATAGTTTTGGAACAGTAGGCTTAAAATGTTTTTAAAGAGATGGCCCAGAACTTTAATAATTATGAATGATGATTTTTCATTAAGTCTTAGAAGAAAAGCAAATTCCAAAGATTTGGAAGAAAAACAATGTTGTGCCAATACTTAGTGTAAATAGAAATTATCTTCCCAGTGATAGGTCTGTCAGCCTGATTTTGCTCCCAAAAAATATAACTGAACAGCTCAAGCTGGATTCAGTTAAAGAAAAAGTTCATCATTTTAATCAAGGTGGTTCATCAAAAAAAAAAAGGAAAATTACAAGTTTTAATGATATCGGTAAATGGCAATGTAATATGTTTCATTTTCCATAAGACATTCTAATAAACTAAATTAGACTACAAAATAAACACTGCAGACATGATATTCATTAGATTTGATGGACTTCCTGTTACATTTTGAGGTATGTCAATTGGTAATTGTTTCTGGAAGAGTGTGTTTCTCACAATCTTCTACAGAGAGTGGATCTTGTTCTTTAGGAAATTAACACTTTTATCTGTGAATTGGTAGAAAGCATTTAACCTTTACTAATAAAATGTGCAAGTGAACTCAGTGGTGCAGTGAATCACCAGTTAAGACTAATGTAGATTGTCTCCAAAAGCTGCAATCAAGCTTAAAATATGCATTTAATGGGGTCAAGTGAGTATTTACCTATCTGACAATAAAGCAAATAACCCATACTTGCAGATGTGGCAATTCTAAGAAATTATCTAGGGCTTGTGGAGGATAATCAAATAAACAGGAGTTTTCAGAACAGTGCTGTCACCAGCAGGACTCACACACTGTGTTAGAGCAATTGAGAACTATAAGTTTACCCTCACTGTGAGCACAGCCATGAGAAACAGCTCAGCTGAAACTAGTCCAGCCTATAACAATAAATAATGAGAAAAGGAGGATGGAAAATAGATGGATATATTAGACTTGTCCTGAAAAGTAACAAACAAAACCAAGAGAAACTGAATTACAATTGGCACATTGAGACACACAGCCATCGACCAGAGAGGATCCCAACACCAACATCCATGAAACACTTCAGCCACGTCCTCTCCTTTTGCCAGTGTCAGGAGCTGGTGTTCCCCCGGGTCCTGCCAGAATGAGCTGGGCTCCACTGGGAGGCTCTGCCCAGCCAGGCAAGAGCCCAACAACATGGCAACCTAGAGGGTGAACCAGAACCGGAGGAACAGCTGTCTGGCTGGCCTCTGGCATGGACAAAAGATGCATTTCTCTCCCCTTGCTAAGCTTTCTCCTTCTGCAGATTTGTTTGTTTCCAGGAAAAGTCAAGGGCATCTTCTGAAGCTGTGTTTTACAGAAATTTGTTTCTGAAACTATTTCAATTGTATTTTTCACATGTGGGCCATAGTACATTAAAGATAACACTTTCTGATTAATTTCCAAGGAAAGGGGATAAAACTAGAAAGGTTATAATACCTCTGTCTTTATCAGTGATGTGGTTGCAGTACAGTCACTGTGCTCAATTTCTGGCAGTTGCAGTGAAAAGAGAGAATATTGCTGCATTGGTGAAAACTTATAGAAGATCCTGGAAATCTGAGAAATAAGGCTTTCAAAGTATATCAGCTAGTACTGGCCAGGGTCTATTTAGAAAGTATTTGTGTTACAGAAGGAAGGATGGAATCAAATAAGGAATGTATTTCTTATTCTAATTTACATACTACACATTTGTAGCCTAACTTCTGTCCTCCCGTCTACGGCGGTATGATAGCACCTTGTGCTTGCATAGTGCTTGACAGTGAAAGCATTGATGTTTGCCCCATTTAGACCCACTAAACACTCCTCTGAATGTCATAGGTGAGTGTTCTGTCTAATCTATTCAGTGACTCATTTGGCACTATGTACTGATACAAGCTGAATTGATAAACCATTCACTTGCATAATAGTCATCATTATTCTGAAGTAATAGAGGCCAACTCACTAAACCATATCTTTATAAACATATAAGAAATATATCTTTATTTTAAATGTACTTGGGCATTATTCTTATCATTGCATGTCACACCAGTTTAGAAGACTAAATTCTATTTTCAGAAGTCTTTTACACTCTAATCCTCAAAGGAATTTAAGCCTCTAGCAGTCATTAATATGACAGGAATGTGATGGGGTAATTATAACTAGTTGGTAAATGAATTACCGTACATCACTGTTGAAAATAAGACCTGGTCATCTGAATCACTCAGGCAACACCAAGTACAGAGAAACTGTGATTGCACCAGGTGCCAAACTGTACAGACTTGGATTCTATTGTGAATTTAAGTGGGCAGAAGGTTCTGCTTAATCACCAGTGCAACACCCACTTCCTTCCATTCCACTTTAGAAGCATGTCAGCCTTCTCAAACCAAGCCAATCTTCACCTTCTTATTTGTGGATGATACTACAGAATCCTCTATAAAATTTTTATTTCCATTAAGTTTTCTTTTTTATTTCAAAGACAAGCATACAATCTCTCTTTGTAAAAGCATTAATATTTCCTGATCAAACTCTCCTTACCCCAAACACTGGTAAACATAAATGGAAGATGAACCTGAATAAAATGTTCAAGTAAATTAGTTAGTATTAATAGCTCATGCTTTACCTCTAATCCTTAGGCTAGATCGTGAGCCATTTATTTTGCTGAAATCATTGCAAAACACACAATCATGCTATAAGGGAAATATAATTAATCACAATAGAAAATAACACATCACTTAGGAACTAACATCCAACTGTGCATTGCAATGGAAGACTGATGCAAAAAGCAATGCCAAATGGCATGTAAGAGAAAACACATTTTGCTATTATTTTCTATCAAGAATATTCAGTTAAGCAGAAAAAGCTTGTAGGTGTCCATGTCAGGAAAAATCTATAACGCAGATGACTTAATAATCTCAGTCTGAGTTTCCTTTGCTTTGAAAATCCCATGCCAGAAATATTAGGCAAAGTAAGTGAAATTGTTCCACAAGAAAACTTTTTCAACAGAATATTCAAATTGGTGATAGTGCAGCATTTTCGTGTATTAGTGTTAATTTCAGGAAATTTATTTCTACGGTAAAAAAACCAGCTGAACACTTAGTAAGCCATGGTTCTTTTCTAAGCAACCAATTTAAAATGTATTGCATAAAGGATATATTTTTATCAATTTATAATTTACTTTTAGTTTTAATTTAACAAATGTTTACTGAAGATTGAAATGTTAGTAATGAAACTTTTTCACTGGTTTTAGCTATTGATGATAAAATAAATTATTTTATAATGATCTCAAATTATTTTTTTCCACTCTTGAGATCTAAATGGGAGTCAGAAATATTTTGTATTCCTTTTGTTTGTTTTTCTTCATAAATTTGTCTAGTTTGCACACTTATTTTTAAGAAAGAAGCTTTTGTCTAAAAAAAAAAAAAAAGACAGGGAAATTGCCTACTCTCTCTTACAGAACCTAACTTCTTTCTTTTTCATTAATATAAACTTTATTCCCCTGTGTTTATCCAATTTAGAATCCAGTTACTTGTAGTTATTCCTGTGCCTCTAACTACTGTTCTAATTGCATTAAATTTAATGTTTTTCACCACAAAGCCAATAGTAGGTTTCTTAGCATAATAACAAATGTTTACATATGTATTGTCTAAATCTTCAGTAACTGTAGGTTGACATTAATCTATTTGTCAAATTGTAGAAAAGTTTAGAACTCCAAAAATCTTATGAAATTTATTTACTAAAACTTTAATATATGTTTCAGGTCAACATTGCAAAAAAATACCTGTCTGATGTGACACAGAACCATATTTTTTACTTATCTGTAAGTAGCCAGAGTTTGTAATCACCAAGTCTTGTACTGGACAGGTGTAAACTGCAATATTCTTATTTCTTCTATATAGGAATTAAACCCACTTTTAAGTAAGTTGTTTGTCTTCTCAGTCCTGCTTCTGAATAACAAGAGAATAATTAAAAAGACAAAATTTGCAAATGTATTTAGATTGCTTTTGACAGAACAAGTCAATCTTCAGACAAGATTGATCTTTCAGCAAGTGAAAAGTAAATTTGTTCTGAAATCTCTTCTTTCACAGAAACGAAATTAATGTCTGCCGACTACAAAGTTTTATTTCAGATAAACATTTCTTTTTCCCATCATATGTACTGTCATTACCACCATCTTTTCTATTGTATTGGTAAAATCTTAATAGTAAATTGATAATTTTCTATGCTGTTCTGGACAGCTATAAAAGAATGTGTGATCAGCCTTTGTACTGAATTGATCAGAAATTCATAACATACTTAGATTTTAATTAGTTCTTTCAACAGTCTATTTCTGAAATTTGTTACAGATAATCAGTCACTATACTAATGTAGCCCAGCAATAATTAACATTCATCTTTCTGGCGCTAATCACCGGAACCATGGCTCACTTCCTAGCATTTAGGGCAGCCCTTGGAAATAATGTGATAAAGCACTCAAGAGTGTTCAACCAATTAGCATGCTTGGATGAGTGAGCTTTCCAAGCCATCTGATTTTAAAAGTGGGTGCCTCATGCTGTGGAATATTGTCTCTGCTGAATTTCCGAAAGGCTGTTCCATTAAATCATGGGGATGGAGAAGAAAACTGTAATCAGAATGCATTAACCTGAAATGAAATTCTGCTGGTCACACAAAGAAAATGGATGTTATTGGGAAAAAAAAAAAAGCCTGGGAGAAAAGAGTCTAGCTGTAGATGTGATTTTTTTTTTCTTTCCATTCTAAATGTCAGGTTTGCATTATGTTAACAAACATGTAACTGTGGTTATGATGCAATCATATTAACCTTTCAGAATGTTTTGTGGAATCAAGAATGGTTTTAATTTTTTTTTTAATTTCTTAATTTATACAGTAACACAGCATTACCTTCGTGCAGTGGATAGAATGAGGGTTACACTCTATCTTGTTTGGCTTGCAAACAAGAAGTTTTTAAGAAGTTCAGAAGTCTCTGAATATCATGTTCTTCTGAAAATGTGTTATTAAAGATTCACATTTCACTGAAGAAACAACCCATATGTTCTAGGAAAAATTTTAAAGGTGTTCACAAGATTTAAGTGTAGTTGAAAAATCCTGTTGGTTAATACATGTCATTAAATAAATAAAAAAAGTGGTATTTTGTGTGTCTCAGAAAAATGCAGAAATTAAATAAATTAA
>JAAGNO010019917.1:0-18459 GCA_033439905.1 Ceryle rudis
ACAGGGGCTTTTAAAAACAACACCTTTTTAAAAAAAAAAAAAAAAAAAAAAAAAAAATCAATAAAAACCCCCTAAATTGCTGATTTGAATAATCACATAAAACAAAACTCTGATTTTCCTTACATGCTGCTTCATCCACAGAAAGTTCATTTGCAAGTATTCCTCCAATCTTGCTGAAAGCAGGCATCTGAATACCATACTTCTCCAGTTCAAGCCTCATATTACTGATCTCCTCCTCTGAAACATAAAGTGTGTTACGCAAGCTTGAACACATTAGGAATAAGCACTGCTATACCAACTGCTTAAAGAAGACTTTGAACATCACTCAGTAAACGAGACAAAATAAATTAAACCTGACAGACATTTTCCACACTTTCCTAAAATCTACATTTCTCCCAGAAACTCTTATTGGAATATTCTGTAGTTTTTCTCACTAGAAACCAGCATACAGCTCTCGTGAGGAGCTGGAAACAAGACTCCATCATTCCGAGGTGCCTCAACAATGACTGCCAATAGGTTAGGAAGATGCACAGGCAGTATCTTAGCATTCTTCATTCCCCGCAGAGGCACTACACCGAGAAAAGCAAACAGAGCATATCAAGACATGCTGCTGTTAATATATTAACATAATGTTAATATACCATATAACTCAAAGACCGTTGATAGGTTTAGCATTTTACAGGTACAATCAACAGAATTAGACACTTTTGCAAAAATCAAGGAACTAAAACCTTGAGGAGGCATGTGGACACGAGACTTTGTGCAGCAGATCAGCTGGCAAACTCTTCTTCAGCTGGTAACAGTTTAAATTGCCACAGGAGGTCAGAACCATTTACCAAGTTCCAAATCAACATCTTACAACAGTGGCAACAAAGTTAAGGGACTGTTATTTGTGAAAGGAATAATTAGAAACCCATAGCTATTTTAACAGCCTGGCCCATAAGCACCCAAATCAAACATTTTCTTTAATTACTAGAACTCCTTACAGCCATTCGTTTTGAACTTAATTTGCATTTAGGTTGTCAGCAGTAACAGTCCTTTAATTGATCTACACAGTGGCTAGTAGAGTATGAGATAAAGGCAGCACACTTGTTTGTTGGATTTTCTTTGGTTTTGGTTTGGTTTGGTTTTTACCTGTGAAGTCCACCTTCCCATATAAATCCTGAATCTGGGGGGCAAGACCCAGTTTGAACAGGTACAGGCTAGAAAAGAAAATAAGCACATAATTAGAACTAGTAGTTTTTCCCTTGTGGTTCTGACAATGAAACAGATAATTTTGAGATACAGACTCAAGCCGCCACTCAGGTAAGCCAGCGTCACTGCACATAATCACCAAAGAGGTAAGCTTGCTCTTCTCTTCTGCCCTCAGCTGCACTTAACTGGTCCAGCACTTTGAAGTTTTCACTGAATTACAGAATGGTTGAGACAAGGCTAGAAGGGTGCTCTCAAGTTTGTCCTGTTTGAGCTCCCTCCTCAAACAAGGTCACGTAGGACCTGGTTTCCCAGAATCATGTCTAGATGGCTTTCAAGTATCTCAAAAGGTAGAGACTCCACAACTTCTCCAGGCCAACTTGTGCCACTCTTTGGTGACCCTCACAGTAAATAAAGTGCTTCCTGATGTTGAGAGGAACCTTCCCGTGGCTCACTTTGTACCAGTTGATTCCTGTCCTGTCATGAGGCACCACTGAAAAAAGCCTGGCTTCATCTTCTTTACACCCTCCCTTCAGATAGCTGCACACATTGCTGAGATTGCCCAACAGCCTTCTCAAACAGTCTCAGCTCTCTCAGCCTCTTTCTCAGTGGAGAGACGCTCTAGTCCATTACTAATCTTAGTGATCTCTCCTTCAACCCCCTCCAGCACATCTGTGTCTCTTTCGTGGTGGGGAACCCAGATTTGGACACAGTGCTGCAGGTGTGGCCGCACCAGTGCTGAAAACAAGGGAGGTATCTGCGAGGCTGCCCTGGCTTACTGAAAAGGTGTTCACATATTCACTGGAGCCTGACAACAAATGCAACTGCTACGAAGGAAGGATGAATTCATACAGTTGAGGACAAATGGAACTGGGGAAAGAGAAGCAGAATAGTAGAGGTTAGAAAGGACCTCTAGTCCAACCCCCCCTGCCAAAGCAGGTTCGACTACATCGGGTTGCACAGGAATGTGTCCAGGCAGGTTTTAAAAGTCTCCAGAGAAGGAGATTCCACAACCTCTCTGGGCAGCCTTGGACAGGCTCTGACACCATCACACCAAAAACATTTCTACTCCTGCTCAGATGGAACCTCCCGGGTTCCAGTTTGTGCCCATTGCCCTGTGTCCTTTTGCCAGGTACCACTGAAAAGAGACTGGCCCCATCCTCTTGGCCCTCACCCTTTAAATATTCACAAGCACTGATCAGATGCCCTTTCAGTCCTCTCCAGGCTAAACAGCCCCAGGTCTCTCAGCCTTTCCTCGTAAGAGAGATGCTCAAGTCCTCTCATCATCTCTCTAGCTCTCCATTGGATTCTCCCCGGTAGTTCCCAGTCTCTCTTGAACTGTGGAGCCCAGAACTGGACACAGTACTCCAGAGGTGGCCTCACTACGGTAGAGGGGAGAAGAACCCCTCTCAACCTTCTGGTTACACTCTTCTTAATGAACCCCAGGAGACCATTGGCCTTCTTGGCCATGAGGGCACACTGCTGGCTCACAGTTAGCTCATCCACCAGGACTCCCACATCCATCTGGGCAGAGCTGCTTTCCAGCATGTCAACCCCTCCCTTGTACTGGGGCAGGGAGTTATTCCTCCCCAGGTGCAGGACCCTCTACTTGCCATGGTTGAACTTCATTAGGTTCCCCTCCACCCAACTCTCCAGTCTCTCCAGGTCTTGCTGAATGGCAGCACAATCTTCTGGTGTATCGGCCACTCCCCCCAGTTTTCCATCATCAGCAAACCTGCTGAGGGCACACCCCATCCCTTCATCCAGGTCACTGATGAGTATGTTGAACAAGACAGGACCCGGTACTGACCCCTGAGGAACAGCACAAGCTACAGGCCTCCAAACAGACTCTGCACTGTTGATCACAACCCTCTGGGCTCTGCTGTTCAGCCAGTTCTCAGCCCAACTCACTGTGGTCATTTGTGCCTGTTGTGCTAGCTTGGCACAGATCATGGAAATGTACCCTCTATTACAATATCCAGTTGTATAGGAACATTAAAAATAAGCTATTAATAAAGATCCATTCCTCTGGTAAACTCAGTTTTAACATGACTGGAAAATAGAGAGTGAGCAATTCCACTTTCTCACATGATCTCAACATGTCAAATCTAAACCTCAAAACTTTACACATTTAAGCAGATTTCCCCCACCCCCAAAGAAGAGACAAAAAACAGACAGGAACATTTCTGACCTATGGACTGTCAACAAAACTGCATTCTAGATCTTTATTTCTTAACTGAAATATACTTACACACTAAGCCTGAGAAAAGCACAATTTTTTATCAAAACGTTCTTTTCCATATTTATATGTCAGAATTACTCTTCTTTCTTTGGTAAGTAAAATTATTTAACTGATAAAATCTTGAGAAGGCTGCCTTTGCAGAGAAATTAGCTACAGAACATTTAGCCAAAAAGTTTAACAATTAGGGAAAGAAAAAAAAAAGTATGGAAAAGGTTATTGGATGAAAGATTATAACTTCTACAGCCTTAACTACAGGGACTGTTTACATCTATTAACATTTCTCCCTGAATTAATTTTCTTTTCCTAATACATGATCTAGAAAGAGTACAACAGCAGCAAACAATTTTATTGGGAAGCTTGGTAATTGTCCACAATTCAGACTGCGGGGAGGACAGAGAGTGGGAATGGCCAGGCTCTAACAAAGAACATGTAACAAGAACACACGCCAGCCAACCCCTGGCATAGAGTAGCTACAGCAGTTATCACAAAGCTGCCAGCAAAGGAGGAGCTTTGCCATAAAGGAGCACCGGTCTGGTTAGTGGCAGCGTACCCCACCACAGGTCTGCTCCTCCTGCTCTATAAATTCCAAATTACTTCTTCTACAGAGATAAATCATTTTAGATCTGAAGTTGAGATCAAGCTCACTTCTATAAATAATAATTTCATCCACAGCAATCTGAAATATCAGATGACATTCAGATAAATGCAAACCATCTCTATGGATTTCACGCTGGCAACAGATCAAAGCCATTCTTGAGGACTGGAACTGAGGAAGCAACAGATGAAGCCCCAAATGTATATGACCCAGCCTTCAATCACCTAGTTAATTCTACGTAAGGAATCCTTTTTTAAATAAAAATCTCAACATGCTCCAAAAGCCGTATTTGCATTCAAAACCAGTGCTGGGGGCGGGGGGGGAAGAGAAGGAAAAAACCCACCCCACACTAACAAAGAAACTACACCAAAAAATTATCCTGTCAGATTGAAGAGGAAAGCATCAACAAAGGAATCCTCCCAGTTTTCTTAAAAACTAGAATTATACCATAACTCAGATTATGTGAGATTTTAAAATTTAGAAGACCTTTCAACAACAGTTCCCGCTTGATTACTTCCTGGGGTCATCATACTTGCAGTACAATGCTGTGTCCACGCTGGCTTTCATTCAGTGATGTGACTGATCCCTGGATAAATTAACATTTTCCTTTCTCACAAACACCTTTTAGGGCTTCAGGCATTCCTTTAAGCCTCAGAATATTTAGCTCTGCCTCAGACAGCAGAGAGGGAGGGTGAGAACTGAGATGGGAAGGCAGTAAACACGACATACTTGACTGGTTCTTTTTCCTTCAGCATCTGATTTGGCCACTGTCTGAGGCAAGATACTTGCTTCATGGATCTCTGCTCTGACCTGGTTAAGACTGTTCTGCTATAAATTTTGTCCTCATCTGGCCTTCAATTCAGCCCTCTCCCCTCTTGCCTTTCAGGTTTGCAGAAAGATTTCAGAAGCAATTTGATTTCTGCCTAGTATGCCTTACCTGAGTGCATGAATACAATAGATACAGCGTGGCATGTTCTTGCGATCGTAGATATCTGTAGTTTCTGGGTAGAAAATCTAAAGGTAAAACAAAGTTAGCAGTCTGAATTATACTCCCTCTATACAGCCAAATCACATAACTGTGATAAGCCCAATTTTTATGCAGTGCATTAGTAAAACAGCCCACAGAACAAAACTCTTCAAGCTTTTCTGCCCTGGCCCAACATTTCTCCTACCTGAAGTGCCAATCCTTCCTTTTGTTTCTGCCAACCAAACCAGAGCTCCCCATTTCCTATCCACATCGTATGCACATGGACGAGCACACCCTTTCTTTTGTGTGTCCACTGGGATAATGGGTCATGAAGTATTAGCAAGGACTTTTGTGAAAGCCAAGAGATGTTAAAAAAAAATACACAAGAGAAGAGAGAAAAGAGGATTTTGTTTGGACTAAATGGGGTTGAGCCGCAAGAGAAGAGAGTGGCAAAGAGAAACTGAGACCAGAACTGAGCTGCTCTACATATTACATTTTCAGTTAGCTGGACCCAAAAGCTTTCAGTCTCAAATGCAAGAGCTCTTCAAAGTGTAACACAAAGGACTGAGAGCGGACACGTCAATTCATTCAGAAGCACTGACAAGGTACATTACTTTCTAGTTACTGGGAGGTTCCTTGCTGTAGTCTACGAGCACAAAACAGCACTGCTCCTTCCATAAAGGCAAGAGCAACAGAAGGGCCCTCACAATCCCACAGCATCTGTTCCCTGGCTCTTCTGCATGCAAAGGTACTTAAAGCACCAATATCTTTCTGTCAATGCACTGGATCGCAGCCCACCTTATCTAACATCTCCTCACACCTCTATTGGCCCCCAAAACCCACTTAGATCTGAAAATCTTGCCTCATACCTGGCACTTAAACTTCTCTGTCTAGTTCCCGCCTTGTTTATTTTCACCTAACAAACTTAACAGCATATTTCAACATTTCCTAATACCAAATTTGTTCCCGTAAAATCATCATAAATCCCAACAAGGCTCAACTAGTAAAACTCAGTAAGTTATATGAAAAATTTTGCCAAAAATTAAGTGCTCAATCTGCAAGCACGTACGTAAACAAAACATGCATCACATTAAACTATAACATGCTAGCTTTGGTGAGACTAAGCATAACATGGCTTACAACAACAACAACAAAACCCCACACATTAAAGAAAAAAAAAAAACCAAAACTACCATCCATGTATGCAACTTGACTATCAGTACCACACTACAACAGCTTTGGGTATTTTCAGGAAACAGCATTTATTAGCTCAGAGGAGATTATCTGGCCATTCCCCTAATGAAGCCAATACTTTTTACTTAATTAAGCTACACAGGAAACATTTCAGCTTGATGTGAAAGTGTCGTAGGGAAATCTAAAGAAATAGAGAACACAGCATTTGCTGTTGCACTGCTTCTTTTAACGCAGATTTCTAAAAGAATAAAAATAAAAGGAATCCACAATCAACCTGTAGCTCAGATACTGCTCAAAATAATGCATGGCAAGAACAGCGTAGTGCAGCCATTACACAAAAGTAGAGATATTAAGGGTATGGTATAGAAGGAGGATTCTTTTGGTCTGAATCATTCTGACATACATAGACCGAAATCTTTCAGTGAGTTTTAGGACAGCACTTCTGTAAGGACGCAAATCTGTAAAAAGAAGAATTAACTAAATGAAGTCTGCCGATTTTTGTACAACCGCAAACGCGTCCACGGAGCATGAAGGTTTTCAGGGATTTATTTAGCTGCACATACAACACAGAAATTACCTTGGGGAGACCAATCTCAGCCATGGCATTCAGCCACTGGATTACATTATCTGTGTGCCGGAAGTGGAGACCAGTTGCCTGAAATAAAGATAGGCAGAAACAAGGAGGGCAGTAAAAATCCAAAATATCACAGCTGCCAAGAACAGCAGGGAGGTTCACTAAGATGGACAGTGAAAACAGTACTCTTACAGAAGATGAAGTCAGAAGTTTTTTGAGTGCGCACAACAAGTTCTTTCAGGAGTGCAAGCTCAGATAAAGCTAAAAATGCATCCCACCTCACTTAACCAACATTCTAGAGTGAAGATGGATTTTCTCAGGTAACACTAATATAAACTAACTTCCTGCTTATTCGCTCACAGTACCTCTGTGTGCACATTCCCCTATTTTAGATGTCTACCTAAAGCAGCACCTATGGCCAACAGCTCTCACCTTGTATCTAGTCTGCTCCCTATCATAGATTTTCTTCACGGAAACCACTTTAGGGGAGAAGAAGTTTCCAAGTTTGGCCAGGTAGACTCCATTTCTCAATCCTTCTTCCAGCTCTGTTGTGGGAGGCAGCTCCTCATTCAGACAGGCCTCCATCCATCTGGAAGTGCAAGAACAACAAAGTTGGTCACGAGTACATTTCCAGATTGTGAACACACCCCATGCTAAACAAGTTTCATGCTGCTACTACTGTCATACTCTAGCACGCTTTTTACTTAGAATTACAGGTTGTGAGTAATGCTGGGCAGTGACACTTCAGACAAAACATTAAGAGATACAGACTCCAGTACCCAGAGTTTCACAAGCAGTTAAGGTAGCATCTTGCCATCCTATTTCTCTTTCAGCCCATCATTTAGCAGGTACTGATCTATGCACAGTGGCCAATCTGTCTTTTGAACTAACTTCAGTCTTTCTCTTGAGTGCAGTCCTATCTCACAAGCATTTCTTTACTTTCAGTTTTTGCTGGTTACTTCATGACTTCGTACCGCTTATTCAAGATCTTTTAGCTGATCTCATAGAGGCCCTACAGTATTTTCATCAAGTCTACCTTCCTGATCCAGCTCTTCTCCCACCCTGCGCTGGGGGGGGAGGGGGGCCACACGACACACACACCAGCAACACAACAACTGAATGGGCATACCTCTCATAACAACTGACAAAACCAAAGATTACAACAGCAAACATTTTGAGAAGTCACTGTTCTCCAAACAGAGGTGCACCCTGGTATTTCCCCTTTGTACAGAGTTACCAGAGGCTGTAAGCTGCACACTCAGCTATGTGGTTCCTTCCAAAGATGACACACTCCCTGGCTGTTCTGTGCTCTGGAACAGGGAGCTGCACAGCCACGGGTCGCTTTCTGAAGCGCTTTCCTTAGATCACACCTCACTTGCAGCTGAGCTCTAAAGCCCTTACAGGACAGATGAGCCATGGAACAATAAAGATGACAAAAGTGGCTTTCAAGACAATAGTGGACCAGAATAGTAGTAGCCCATATTATAAAACAGAACTGACACTTTAACACAAGCAAGGTTAATAATTTGGCTCACAAGGATGACGACTCCACATTACTGGGAGTCATTACTTAAAGACAGCCAAGTAGAGAGGATCTTGCTTAAACCCAAATGAACAGAAATTCCATATTCTAAACGCTGCTTCAGATGCATACCTAACTGTAAACTAGTTAGCTCCATATTAATCCAGGCAAAGTAACAGGAAAATATTGTACTGGATATAAGGGATAAACATACTAAATAAATAATCGTAGTAAGTTAACAATTTCACAGAAATCAGCCCTGTAAAACATACCTGGAAAAACTATGTGGCTCTGTTGGCCAACCGAAACTGCAGACATTTTACGTCTGTGAGATGTGAGGCTTCATGCCTCATAATATTCTGATTAAAAAAAAAAAATCAAGCACTGTACATACATTTTTAAAACAGCTCATGTATACTAAGAGCTGTCATCGCCAAGCAGTGTGTTCATGATGATTCACTGAATGGTGCTCTAACATGCTGTGCCTCCCTCTTTCAGTTTTCCAGGAAGTAAACGTGAAAATTGAGGCTGACAAAACTACAGAATTAGAGATAGCACCAATATTAGCATAACTGTAATCTAAAATTAGCACACAGGTGGTCACACCTTGAGTAAGAACAGTTCAAATAACCTAGGTTTTAGACATGGTGAAATACTAGGTCATTGATCTAGCTTATCTACAGGCTGGGGATTGTATCCTAAAAGACAACGTGACACTGCAAACATGTAATGAGTACAGCAGACATAATGAATCCAAAGTTTAAAGCTGTAAGACCTAATGTTGTTGTGGGGTGCATACAAAGGGGAACAGTGAAGTCAGGCACTGCTGTTGTTTTGTATACAACACAAACCTCATCACCAAGATGTGCATATATTCAAACTGGAGAGCAGGAATAAGATAGGGAAGTTTTTGATTAGCCAGGATAATACTTCAGTGAGAAGTCTGAACAATGCTGTGCATTCAGTTTGTTGAAGTAAAGTCGGACAAGCAGCTTGATAGAGCTGACAGTCCCTTGGTAGAAGGCCGAAATCAGATGACTTCAGCTGTCAGACTCTGGTCACTGACATCAGTCTGCTCCACCTTTTCTGACAAAGAGCACCAAACCTCTGGCAGGAGCCTACGAACTACACATGAATCAGCCTCTGAACCAAGAGCTTCCAGCCCAGCATGCGAGGCCCAGTGGAACGAAATAAAACTTTTGTAACCTGGAATACCTGGGAACATGGCACAATTCGTGACCATTGTTTCTGACCTTAATGACTAAGTAATACGTGATGACTTTTTTAGAGTCAGTTAAAAAAAGCAGGATTATAAACATATTATTTGCATTTTGAGGATATATTTGCACAGTTTACTCTCGATCTCAAATACAGAGCACCGTAGCAGTACGCAACAGAGATATGACGAGATGACACATATTCAAATCTACCACAGCCAGTTTTTCATCTCTCCTGAGAGGGCAGTATTTCTAATTATAGAAGTCAGGGATTTTTCATGAAAATGGAAAATCTCACAGGCTGCAATATTTTAAGGGTCAAAGGAAAGATAACTTTGACTATCTCTCTCTACCTAAAATGTTACTATATAATGCAGTCTCATAGTACATAAAATGGCCATCTGCCTTTTAAGAAAAGGAAGACCGTGTTCTTCCAACAACGAAAAAGGTGTAACACTGGTGTTTCATTCTTTGCTCTAATTCTACATTTGCTTAAAGGTCCGATTCAAACACATCTGCTTAGCTCAGCTGCCAGTAACCTTCAGCCAGCCTCTTCTATTAACACAACTTAAAATCAGCTGCACTGATTCCCACACCTACACCCAAGAGCATCTAAAAACTGACTCTAGAGCAAACACAGCATAAAGCCCTCGGACTTTTAGTTCATACCTCTTGCACTTGAGGGTTTTTTAAAGATCTAATACCTGACATTGTTTTCCGACTGTGAATTCTGCAGCAGACAATTACGCTTGCCGCCTCATTGTTGCAAGAATACTCATGATTCAACAGCTTGATTGCACCACTGCTTCTCAGTTATCCAGACTCTTTTCAGCATCTGCACCCCTCTCCACATAACACAGGAATATGTGAAGTCATTTCAAAGAAAAAAACAACTCACTACTGTTCCATAGCTACTCATGATAAACTACCTACAATAAGTCACTGTTACAGTCCCCAAATCTCAGTTCTACCGATTCTTCATCTGAATGCAAACAACTATTCAGTCTTCAGACCCCATCCCCTTCGCCCAGAAAAGCCTTTTCCTCCCACTCTACTTCTCTATAGCTACAGGTGACACCTTCAAAAAGCTAACACAAGCAATACAAAGGTGCCACAAAGCTTTTCAGTGAGGTTGCCACAGTAACTAATCACAGCAATGGGCCAGCAACCGGACGTCTCTTATAGACACAGTGATGGAGATTTCAGGAGAGCCTGGAAGGAGAAGGAAGAGAAAAGGGAAACTACATGTCTCCCAGGAACTAGTGTTCACGAGAATCAACAGCAGTAAACAAACAGCTTATGTTCCTGTTGACAGCCCTCCCACAACAGGGAGCGTTTTTCTGCTGGAAACAGGCAGCACACCAGTTTCTTCCAGCTTCTGCTCGCTTCTCATTCTCTAGCCAGCTCATTCACTTCCAGGCTTTCCCAACCTCCCAACAAGAAAAAAATCCTACTTACTGTCTCGGAAAACTCTTCAGATGTACAACATGACAACTGCAGCCTCTGCTCTGAATGTCCAGACTACAAAGGCTCTATGTGCAGAAACTTCCAATCAGCAAACGAGTAGCTGGTTGAAATGGCTGAGACAAACTACACAGAAAAGACTTGGTCCAAACACGACTGACAAAATGGGACAACTGCAACATTATGTGGACGCATGCAAAGAGAGAAAAACTTCCCCCCTCCTCAAAAAAGGGGATGCTCTGCAGAAATCAAGAATGCATCCTTTCATATTCTGGAGAATATGAAAACACCATCTTGAAAGGTAAATAAGAATGACATTTCCAAGGCTCAGGTCTCTCACACTCTGTGGGTTCTACTCACTTTCCTCAAAAGCTGCAAGAAGTCAGAGGACTGATTTATGTGTCCTTTGATAGCACCTGACTAACTGGAAATAATAATTAGTCTCACTGTGTGGCTTATTCACAGAATCATAGAACAGCCAAAGTTAGAAGAGACCTCAAAAGATCATCTGGTCTAACCTCTCATAGGAAAAGCAGCCTAGATGAGACTATCTAGCACACTGTCCAGTCACATCTTGGAAACCTTCAGTGATGGGGACACTACCACATCCCCAGGGAAGCTGTTAGAGTGGTTGATTGTTCTCACCGAAAGAACACTTCCTTCTCATATGAAGGTACCTCTTCTGGTGCTACCTGCACCCACTGCCCCTCATCCTCTCCATGTGGCTTCTTGTGAAGAGAGAGGGTTCTGTCCTCCTTCTGGCTGCCCTTTAAGTACTGTAAAGCTGTGATGAGGTCACCCCTGAGACTTCCCTTCTACAAGGTGAAAAGAACCTAACTCCTTCAGTGTTTCCTTAGAATGCAGGTCCTCCATCAGTTTGATCATTTTCATGGGCCTGCTCTGGACCCTCTATTCACACAAGAAAGTCATCAGCCACCAAACACAACATGGTGAGCAGCCACGTTCTCTCCATTTTGTCTTTTTGTTCTTTGCCATCTAACTCGGGAAAACAATGGGAAGACTGTTTATGCAAAGCCTGTAAGGTACAGAAACCAGATACAACCCGAAGGACATGTTACGGGAGTAAGGAATGGAGTCAAAGTACAAGTTACAGAAAGCAAACCAGTTCAACAAGTTTTGACAGGAGTTCAGTATTCAACATGAACAGCTTACAAATTTAATGCAGTAAAGAGATGGAAGTGCAAATGGCATCAACTCAGGACACGTACGAGGCATAGGTGGCGGGGGCTACATGTCAGAAGAGTTCCAAATAAGATATAAATCAAAATACTTGTATCAGAGAAGCTTCAACAAGGCAAACAATACTCAGTCCCTCTAGTCCAAGTGAAAACAGTATTAATAATCTCAGCAAGTCTCGTGGTCCTTACTTTTAGTACTTAAGGCAGAGTGCACTTAAACAGTAAGCAACTATTTTGAAGGGGAAGAGGTATAAATAGGAAGTTGCTAATTTGAGCCTAGTTTAGCCTGGAAAGCATTAGCTTTCTTGCAAGTTTCTCAACAGTCTCCCATAGGAGACTGTTGAGACTGTGGTACCAGACTTGGTACCACACCGTCCTTTCTAATGTGACATAAATACAGTATTATGTGACTCAGACTGTCGTATTTCCTCAAGTTAATTTTATAACTAGTAATACAAATACTGACCTAAAGAGATTAAAAATCAAGCTGGTCGCCACAACTTCTTGAACAGAATGTTCCCAAAGAAGCCTCTACTGCAGATAAAGGATTGTGGACTGCGGATTGCAGACAAACTGGGAGTGCGCTTTTAATGCCACCGCTGTATTGTGGAGCCTCGGACCAAGAAAAATGGGGCTTGCAACCCAAGGCAGCATAGGGAGCTTGGAAAAGCTCTAAGGAGTAGTGTTTACCTGAAGAAAAGGTTTCTGGAAATACCTGGCCAACTTCTGTACATGAGCTACAAAAAGAAACTCATTCTTCTGCAAATGACTACTTTCCTGGGCTTCACTGCTTTCCTCTCAAAAAAACCCAAACCCTTAGTTCTTGAATTTTAAGTTCTAGAAAAACACAGATAGCAACGAAATGAGTAACAGAGAAAACATGAGAGAAGTTTAATAATTCTGGACCATTATCCAGAAGATACCGTAAAGCAATCACACACTATAATTCAGATCCCCTATCCTACGTTGCTGCGTTCCCTGTGATGCTTCAACCCAACCTTCACAGATCCTCTGAGGCTGGAAGGGACCTCTTGAGATCTAGTGCAACTCTTCCCCACCCCAAGGAGCAACCCTTTTCCCCATTCCTTTTGAGTGGAGCAAGATCTTTCTGTAATGCCACCATCCTGCCTTAGAGCATTACAACCAGAGACTCCTGAGAGGACACAGAGCTATTCAAACCCTGGAAGAGTCCAAATGCTAGCAATAGGATTCAAAATACCCTCCCGAGAACCTCAGTGGGGCAACAACAAAAAAAACCACACACACACACACACCCACCCCTTGTCTGATCTAGGATGACCCAAAATGAAAGTTTAAGGAACGCGAGACCTAATCATTCAATGCTTTACCAAAGGACACAGAGGCAGTGAGTTCTGTTTAAGCATCTCCGTAAAGTATGAAAAACAGCTCATAATTAGGACATAGCTGTGTCAATGTACTCATACCTGTTTCAACCAGTTCATAAGTGGGTGTTAATATAACTACAAAACAGTAACCTCCCACTTGGTGCAGCATTGCTTAACCATTTGCCTAGCCAGAGGACAAAGCCGCGTTTTCAGACAGCATCACCTTTTATATTTAAAAGATCACATACTCATATTAAAATTAACACCTGTCACCCTTAAAGGGCAGAAATAAAGG
Organism: Ceryle rudis; assembly: GCA_033439905.1. NCBI lineage: Eukaryota > Metazoa > Chordata > Aves > Coraciiformes > Cerylidae > Ceryle > Ceryle rudis. Next base: position 13,807 of record JAAGNO010019917.1, read on the forward strand.
CAGAATTTCCAGATCAACAGAAGGAAAACATTCTGCAACTCTCACAGGACCCGGGGGGATGGGTGGGGTGAGCTGTACCTGGTTGATGATCCTTATGAATTAATGAGGAAATCTCACTTCTGGGTCACCGCTACGTAGTAGCGATTTCAAGGTAACATTAATTATTTGCAGAGGCTAGAAATATTTTTTTTTTCCCTAACCTTCAGCTGGCCTAGAATTTCAAGACAATGGCTCTTCCTTTTGTACACAGACTTAACCAGTGACACTTCTCAGCTCCGACACTGGACTGCGGCCCAACACACCATCTGGGTCTGCACCTGGTGGTCACCTCCATTGTGCTGGTCTCAAGAGCAATGCTTCAGTACTTCCAGCCATTGAGAACTCGAAGATGTAACACTAGCGTCACACTAAAGGATAAGCAGTACCACTCGGTCTGATTGGATAAAGATCACAGGATCACAGCACATTCCGCTTATTGCACACCTCAACAATTTCATTATCAGCAAAGCTGCAAACGGAAACTCAACGCAAACTTCTGAGCCTCTAGTTTTGAAGCACTGCCCACAGAGCTCCTGATCGTGGTTCAGAATCATGGGAGTCTTCTCTCGGTAAGCAGGTCAGTGCCACAGCACTCCCTGCTTGCCTCTAGTGGTCCCCCATCAACTATGTTTCAGGAAGGTGTTGTCTCCTTGATCAAGAAGGCTGAATAAGTTTTTTCCCTCCTGAAGGAGGCCTAGAGGTAGACTGGAGGGGCACAGAGCTCAATTCTCTTTCCAAGGGCATACAATATTATCCACCAGCCTTTATAACACTGTCTGTATATTATGCCAATACATTTTAAGTAGCAAAATAAGCCTGCCTAGCCCCTCCCTCTACTAACACAGACTGTCTTACAAACAGCTAGATTGCCTTATACTTCTTCTCATAGCCACGAAACAAGCAGGCTACTTGCCCTACATCACATTCTTCAAACACATCTTAAAGATGCAATCTCCACATGCACACTGGTACTGCAGGTAGAAATTCTTGAAACAAGGTGATCTTTTTGTGCCTTTGAGGAAACCCTACAGGTATTGCCTGTTGCTACATCCATATACAGCACACAGGATGCAAAGCTTTAAGTTACAACTTCAGTTGAAGTACTCTGCAGCAATTCAGAAGAGGAAGGGCAGAGCTCCTGTACTTCTCCAGGCAGAGACAACACACAACAAATGGCATCCAACTTTGCTTCTCCATTTTGCCTTTAGCATTCTATACAAAGGCAAGATGACCACTGTGTATCCAAGCAGGGCAATGCTGCATAAGCACACCACTATCAAGGATACATGCAAACAATTTACTTGGCTCTGAGAGATTCTCTTAACCAGTACAGATGGGGGTGGTACGAGCCCTGATCTCCTCTCCAGGCTGGAGAGGAGAAACCCAAGTGTCCTCACACAACATGCTTATGTCTACACATGTGTATTGGGTTTGCCTGGCACGGTTTTGGTAGCAGAGGGTCTACAGGGGTGACTTCTGTAAGAAGATGCCAGAAGTTTCCCCCATGTCAGTTCCAAAAACCCACCGCTGGCCAAAGCTAAGCCAGTCGGTGATGGTGGTAGTGCCTCTGTGATAACGTATTTAAGAAGGGGAAAAAACTGCTGTGCAACAGCAGCTGGGAGAGAGGAGTGAGAGTATGTGACAGAAATAACTCTGCAGACACCAAGGTCAGTGAAGGAGGGGAAGTAGGTGCTCCAGGCACTGGAGCAGATTCCCCTGCAATTTGTGGAGGCTAACAGTGGAGCAGATATCCACCTGCAGCCTGTGGAGGATCCCCTGCTGGAGCAGGGGGATGTGCCTGAAGGAAGCTGTGACCCTGTGGAGAGCTCCCACTGGAGCACGCTCTTGGCAGGACCTGCGGCCCCATGGAGAGACGCAGGTTTTCTGGCAGGACCTGTGGCTCCACGGGACCCATGCTAGAACAGTCCATTCCTGAAGGGCTGTACCTCGTGGCAAGGACATATGCTGGAGCAGTTCATGAAGAACTACGGCCTGTGGAAAGGACCCATAATGGAGAATTTTGTGAAGAACTGTCTCCTGTCCCACACTGGAGCAGAACAAGAGCATGGGGAGGAAGGAGCAAGAAAGACAATGCACAATAAACTGACTGCAACCCCCATTCCCTGTCCCCCAGCACCACTCACAGGGCAGAGACAGAGAAGTCACGAGTGAAGTCAAGCCCAGGGAAGAAGGAAAGGATGAAGGGGTAGGTGATTTAAGATTTGTTCTTATTTCTCCTTATCCTACTCCATTTTGATTGGGAATAAATTAAATTAATTCTCCCAAGTCTGTTTGACAGTCATTGCTGAGTGATCTCTCCCTGTCCTTACCTCGACCCACAAGTCTCTGCCCTCTCCAGTTGAGGACAGTAGTGAGAGCAGCTTGGCAGGCACCTGGTGGCCAGCGAAGCTCAACCCACCACTATAGGAAAAGAACCCTCTGTGAAACCCATCCCATCCACTAGATGCTGCGGTAAGCAGAAACACCAAATACGCACAAGCCACTCACTGTGTTTCAGCACATTATTGTCCAAGCTGCACCCTGCCCCAGACACCCCACAACATGCCATAAAACATGCAACACAACAAAAAACAAAGGTGAACATTGGACAAAGAAAGCATACTCCAAAAAGGGGGGGGGGGGGAAGGCAACCAACCAACCTACCTTGGCACTCTCAAATCCAGTGAAGGATGGTAGACACTGCTGCAGAAGGCATTAAATATAGAAAAAGGCAGAAGCTTTAAACCAGCTGAGGGTAAAAGATATCATCTTCAGGAAGGACCATATTTGGGGAAGATACAGAAGAGGAATTGATCAAAGCTACTGTCCTGGGCCAAGTGAAAGTAGTGATGAGTGGAAAAAAAAATATTATTCATGACACAAAGCTAAATAACATGCATTGGAAACAAAAACAAGCTTGAAGTTGATGCACTGGAAAAAAAGGAGACTAGATATGGGAAACAGAAAAGAAACAACCACGTGACCAGAGTAAAAATCTAACAGGAAGCAAGAACTAGCGTAACTGTCTAGGTACAGGTGACAAATGTAAAACTGCATGAAGAAAAAAAAGAAGCAGTATCAGGGCACACCTACAAAAGATAAAAAACTTTCTCTGACTGCAGCAACAGACTCCAGCTGCTTCCCTTGCATTCTGGAGGCCTACATGTCTCAGCAAGCAGATTCAGCCCAGTTGCCTCACAGAGAATGTCCCCACCCTCCATCCCAAGGAAAAGAACAGATGATTTTTACCAGGTTAGCAAACTGGCTATTAGAGAATATTTAATTACTCGTAACCAGTAACCAGCATGAGCATTTGCAAGAGCAGGAGTCCCAACTAGTCAAAGACAATACGAAACAACAGCTACAGGCTAGAGCAGAAGAACCCTCACTGGAAAACACACAAATTTTAATCCATTGGAATGATCCGCCTCGATATCGGCTGACCTCTCACTACCTGGATCCTCAAAAAAGTCAACAGTGGATACCTTTATGGTCTAACTCTATCAAATGTCCTAATGCTGATACAAAATTCATATAAAATTGTCTAATCTGAGTTAAAAAAATAGTAATAAAAAACACAGCAACATTGTCACAGTACATATTGCTGATGTACAGGCTTTTTACCTTAATACTTTAAAGGATTACCTGGGGAAAGACTGGAAAAGTTTCTCTCTTCTCCTTTCGTAAGTTTAGAGGACAAGTAAAAGGTAAAATAACAGTTTTGTCCACAAGAAAATAAATGGAAAACTTGCACCTGACCTACCAAAGCAAAAATGAAAAAACGCAGCAGCAGAGACCCAGAAATGTTCACATGCCTCAGTTCTTGTCAAGTAATTAGCTACTTTCACAATCCCCAGCATGTACATTTCGAAAACAAGGACCTGTAACACAGAAGTCCTTTTTAACCCAGGGACAAGCATGTTATTTTAGTGGAGAGTAGGTTGTTTCAAAGGATTTCTGACTTGGTATCATCTTCCTCAAGCAGCAGAAGTTGCAATAACATCTTACTCGTACCGCTGCTTAACAGGAAAATTTGGCAAGAATCTGGTAGAAGGTAGAAAAATTGCAAGAAGAGAGGACAGAACCCTCTGTCAAACCATCACAGTATAAATGCCAATCAGAAGGTGGAAACGAGCCAGCAACCACTACTAACAAGCCACTCACTTCATATTACAGAAATACAAACTACATCAGAATACCAAGCATTCCTCTCGGAGCAACAAAACCTCAAGAAAGAAAAAACATTCGCCTTTCTGTAATTCCCCACCAAATTTGTTCACCCCTGGGGTCAATATTGGCATAACAGTCCATTTCCCCCCACCTTGTCCAGTATCCTGCACTGACACACAGAATTTCAAACATTACCATCTTTTGCCTGACAACTCATCCTACAGAAACAGGGCTCACAAAAGCAGACCGAGGGACACCAGCACATTCCAGACAGCAGGAGTTCCAGCTAAAGGAAGACATCAACAATACTTATTTAGAATTCCACTCTTCAAAGAACATATTCAAATCCACGCCGGGGGGGGGGGGGGGGGGGGGGGGGGGTGCGCGCGTGCTGAATTTTGCACCGGCCCAAGCCACGGGAGAAAAACAACCAGAGGAGGTGGG
>JAAGNO010019918.1:5180-15747 GCA_033439905.1 Ceryle rudis
AGTTCCACCTCAACAGGAGGAGAAACTTCTTCCCTGTGAGAGTGACAGAGCCTGGCCCAGGCTGCCCAGAGAGGTTGAGGAGTCTCCTCTGGAGACTTTCCAGCCCCACCTGGATCTGTTCCTAGGTGGCCTGCCCTGGGTGTTCCTATGCTGGCAAGGGGGTTGGACTCAATGCTCTCCAGAAGTCCCTTCCAACCCCCACCATTCTGTGATTCTATGATCTGCTCAGTGAATCTTGCCTGCCTGCAAAGCTCCATCACAGGGAGAAGAAATGTCATCCCCTTGCCCTCCCTGTGCATTCCCAGGCAGAGCTCCTTACCCAGCACGAAGGACACGGGGATTAGCTCAGCGTAGCTGTTGCAGTAGAGCGCCAGCTTCTCAAACATCAGCCGTTGGCTCTCGCTCAGGATCAGCCTAAAAGGGAGAAACAGAAGCATCAGCCTCAAAGAAGAGTCTCTGCCTCATTGGTCCTGCTGGGATAGGGTCCAGGCCGGGACAGCCAAGGATGGGCAGTGACAACACTGGGGATGACGTGAGCGAGCTGCCCTCGTGAGCCTGGGACATCAGCCCACCTCCCCAGAACACCCTGCTGACCAGTCCAAAGGAGCCATGGTGGGCACTGGCAGAGTGAGTGTGGTAAGCAGTGGAGTTTGATGTCAGGGACCACCTGCAGTCTGATGTCAGGGACCACCTGCCCTCTGATGTTGGGGACCACCCCTATTTTTCTCACTCTGGAGGGTGCCCTGTGGTACCCAGGGTTTGCCAGGCGGACAGACCAAGACTGTCATTCCAAGCCCTGCTTTTATGTGAGTTCTCTTGGAGCAGCCTCCCTGTCTCCGTGCTGCAGCTGTGATCGCACCAGCCAGGGGAGCTCCCTGACCTTCCTCACCAAAACCAGACTGGCCACACAGTACAGTTGCCTTATCATGGATCTGTGGTCCCAAAGCTGATGTCTGCTCTCCAAAATGTACCCAAGGTATTGCCTGTTGTGTGACAAGGTGTACTCCCCACTGTGAGATGACTCCAGTACTTGCTCAGCCTTGGTTTCCACTCATCTACACACTCTTCTTCTGTAGGCATCCACCAAAGCAACTCTTCATCACAACGTGTTACTTTCCAGGACAGTAAAAGGAGATTTGTCAGCTCCTAAGCCACACCGAAGCAGTGGAGAAGGACCATTCCTTTCCTCCTGTGGCTGGTGAGTAGCTGGCCAGCTCCTCTTCTCCAGGATCACCATCGCAATCCTGTTGCTCCTCAGTAGTCCCACTCCAGGACAGGCTGAGAGCGAGGGGCTGTGGTACTGTTGGGGCGTAGGGTGCTTACCTGTACACAAGACTGATGGTGAAGTAGAGAGAGATGAAAATAAGGAACTCGGAGTAGAGAAGTTTGTAGATACTTCCTTTCCATTGGAGCAGGAGTTGTGAGAAGGTGCCTAGGCGGGCATCAGCCACACGGTTGGTGTATGTCACTGTCATCACAGATCCTAGTGGGGACACAAAGGTGTTGAAGCTGCCAGCAAGCTTGCACAGAGGGAGGAGACAGGGACACCACAAGTGTTCCAGGAAGGAAGGGAGAAAGGAAGGAAGGGAGAAAGAGAAACAAACCATAAGCTGAGCTCCAAAGACAGGTAAGATGAAGTCAGTGACAGACAACCAGGAGGAAATTTCAGCTCAGCAATTAATTTGATGAGCTTGCCATCTTCGTCCTGTCTGAGCTGCACGTGAGCTGGTTACCATGACAAAGAATGGACTTGCTGGTTGAGCCCTTGGTTTCTAGAGTTTGATTGTCAGCATTCGAGTGGTGCTGGTTGGTCGGAGCGGACACAGCCCACGTGCCGTTCCCTTCCACAAAACACTGGTTTAAGATTAATTCTCAAAGTCACAAACTCCCAAGTTGTTTACTTTTTGGTGGTGGTGGTGGGTGGTTTTGTGTTTGGGTTTTTGTTTGTTTTCCTGTATTATATGCTTCAAATATGGTGTTTCTGTACATTTGCTTGTCAGGAAGTGTTTTCCTGGAATACTGCTGGTTAAAAACCAACCCCAAACCAAACAAAAAAACCCCTAAGGAAACCAAAAACCCCAGCAAGGAGAAATTTCCTGGTACTGATCCAGATAAAGGTACCCCTGGAGATCTGACAGGTTTTGTAACACTTCCCCAACAAGCGTAGCTCTCTTTACACTTGGGCTGAGGGCCATATCTGGGCTATGCTGGTCCCAGTCCTGCCAGCAGAACAGCCCTGCCTGTCAGAACTGAGAGATGGAGCTTGGCCAGGCTCACGGAGCACAAATTCCAACACCTCCCACCTCCCCTCTCCTTCAACCATTCGTTGTACAATAAATCACCCTGGATGACAAATAAAAAAAAGGCATTCGGGCTCGTGAAATGCTCCCCAGAATGCAGCATCCCCTTTGCACTTATTCTAGTCTAACTCTGGATAAATAATTCTTTATCATCAATTAATAATCGCGCTCATGTTCGTTTAAACCTAAATTTGTTAAAAAAATACCCAAACAGATCAGTGTAGTCTGTGCTTGGGCAGGTAGGTGAATGATCAGTTGGTTCATAAATCATTAGCCAATGTGAAAATTAGTGGTATTTCTAAATCAAAACCTGTTACCAAGATGTTCCACAGATACTGCTACCTAACAGAGGCCACGATGTTCAGAGTTATGAGGCCTTGGGCTCTTCCCTGAACCGTGGAGACAAAGAAGCCCTTCAAGGGACAATTCAGACCTTACTGCTCCGTAGCAGCAGCTGAAGGCAGGTAAGGTTTTGTCCAAGCTCCTCATTCAAGCCTCTCAGCGACAGACCTACTTGTTGCTGGGGACAACGCAGGTCCCAGCGAGCTGGTGCTGTGAAGAAAACCAGCAAAGTCTGTTTTGTTGGGTACTTCAACCAAACAGCATCTTCGTCCTGGCTTTGGCTTTTCAGTTCTGCTCCTCGCTTGGGTTTCCCTGTCTCTCTGAGGCCCCTCTCAGAGGTTGGGTGGGAGGAGCAGAGGTGGCACCTGCCCTGCCGAGGGCTCCCCAGCTGCACAAAGGCACCTTTCACTGGAGCTGCACGTATGTTCATGTTGTATCCATCTGTACTTCTGGCCAGTGCACGGGAGGACTTAGAAGAGCAGGTTCTGACAGCTCAAGAGGCTGCATGGACATGGGCTACCCAATGAAGAACGTTTGTCAACCCCCGTAAACGCGTTGGGGGGCTGCTTACAGCAAGCTGGCTGTTTTCTCTACGCTTTTGGGTCTTGAAAGCGCTCGGGGAGATTCTTCATTGCGTAATTCAAATACAGATTCACTTTTTACCAAACATGGAAAACTTCAGCTCTTGTCCATGTAAATAATGGATGGCACCCACCTCTATGCAGCTCTGCTCCGGCACTGGCTATGGGGCTTCTCCCAGGGCTTTTTCCTCCAGCCCTGAGTGGTCAAGGTACTTCCCTGCCCACCTGTGGGACTGCCCGAGGATGTCACTCGAATGCTGGCACACTCCAGGTACCATTTGGGGTTGAGGTGTGTGGTGGGAGGTGACTCACCACGGCACTGGCACACCGGCGTTGGGATGGGGAGGACCAGCCATCCCCTGCGTGGTGCCCGCGTCACTCGCTCCCCAGGGAGCATTCTCCTGCCTGATCCATCCAGACTAACCAACTGAGGCCGACTGACACCAGTCAGACTGTGGGAACCCACAGCAACCAACACCAAGCCTGCATCAGGTGCATCACCTGCCGCACGAGACGGCAAAGACACGAGCGGCTCTTGCCAAGCCGGAGAGCGAGCAGGTAGAGCAGACAGGTGGAGTGAGAGGAGGTCACGGAGAAGCAGGAAGACCGATCTTTGAAAGAAACTATCTGCTCTTGGGAGGTCTCAATACTTACAGTCGTGGGCTCCTGAGCTGCGCTGGAGGCTGTGGAGGTTTAGTCCCGCACGTGTCCTTGCTGGGTCCTTTGTGGCCCACGCCACGGCCCGCCTCCTCGTGCCCCCTTGGCTCATGGGGGGATTGAACCTGACAGACACGGTGAGCTAAGGAGCCTGAAACCCACTTGGGAGCTGCAGCCGGTCACTTGATGCTGTAATCCTCCCTTCATTACAAAAGAGACTCTGTTGTCTTTTGCCCTGTTCCCTTCTAATCTTCTGAGTAAGCCCTGCGTGTTTATAGAGGCGGCCGGAGGAGGGGGAGCCAGGGCTGGCTGCTCCGCAGCAGCTGCTGCTAACTCCTGGCACAGCCATGGTGGCTGCCAGAAGAGAGGCATTTTTCCTCTAATTCTTTCCTGTTTGGTCCCTTTCTCCGTGTCACAATCTTACAGGAGCCCCAGGAGATTAAGTAGGGCTGGAAGGCTGGAATTTTCCACAAAGGCTAGAAAATGTGTCACCCTTGGGGGCTGCATAGCCCTCTCTGCCCTGGGGAAGCTCCCAGCTCCTTAGGTTGGTGGAACTTTTTAGAATGGCTTGTAGTGACAGGATGAGGGGTGGTGGCTTCAAACTGGAAGAGGGGAGATTTAGATGAGAAATTAGGAAGAAGTTCTTCACTCTGAGGCTGGTGAGACACTGGAAGGGGTTGCCCAGGGAAGCTGTGGATGCTCCATCGCTGGATGTGTTCAAGACCAGGTTGGATGGGGCTCTGAGCAACCTGCTCTAGTGGGAGGTGTCCCTGCCCATGGCAGGGAGGTTGGAGTAGACTATCTTTAAGGTCCCTTCTAACTCAAACCATTCTATGATTCCACGAAACAGCCAGCCCATGCTCTGCCTGGCTCTTGGAGGATGTTTCTCTCTTAACTCCTCACTGTCTCCACTGTCCCTGGATGACTTCGCTGTCTCTTCCAGCTGTGGTTTGGATGCTGGGGACTTCCACTCTACCACTGGCTCCCCAAGACTCTTTCCTTCTGTTCACTTTCTTTTCTGCTTCCTTCTCCAGCAGCACCTGGGGGCTGTCCCTGCTCTGTCTCACATGCCACCATCGGAAGCACAGCTCCTCACCCTTGTCCTTAAGTCTCCACCAAGTGACAGAACTCCTCACCTCTGTCTCCCCAGGGTCTTCAGTCCCTTTTCTTCTCCCAAGCTGTCCATTGCAATTTTGACCACCCTTCTCTTCCACCATCTCCTCCCGCAACCTCTCTTGTCAAGTCTTGAAGACATTTCCCTTCCAAGAGCCTCGGAATCAAAGTCCTCTCCTACCAAATCAGTCTGGCTGTGGCAGGCACCCTTCACTGCCAGCAGCAGCCCTCCGTCCATAGACACAGGACTTTGGCTAGCCCACAGCTCTTCAGGAGGACCTCCAAGTCTTCCTATTCCCTTTCTGCTTACACCTTTGGGAAGCCGTTTCTGTTGCCCAAGGTAACAGCATCTGCCTCTTAGACATAGATACTTCCTTCGGTCATCTTCTGCTGAGCTGCTCCTGGAGACAAGGAGCTGCTCTGAGCTTTAAGCCACCAACTTCATAAGCGTTCTCTGGCCGTCCTGGCCTCTATCTCTTATCCAGATGTGGGACACTGTGGAGCATCAGTCTGATCCCTGCAGGTAAAAGAAGCTGGAGCACGTTGCTCTGTGGGGGTTTCACATGTGGTTTTTTCACTCCTCTTTCCAAGCAAGGAGGCAGAAAACTCTCCAGTGAAATGAAGTGAAGGGTTAGATCTTAACCAGCTTTCTCTTTCACTGGTCCATGTGCCTCTGTCTTCAACACTTGATCAGCATCAGCAACAGTGTTTAATTTGTCCAAACTGTAAGTTTCTCCTTTCTGTGCCCAGACAAGGCAGGGGGGATGTTGTGTCACTGCTTCTCTGAAGCAGGTGCTTCCCGGCATCTGTCTAATGTGGGGTTTCTGGTGCAGCCCTGGGAGCTGTCGCCAACAGTGACGAGAGGACAGTTTAAACTCTGGAACTCGGCACCGGCGCCTGAGCTTTTAATTGGGTTGTCCTGTGGTCCCGGTTGCTTTTGGACAAAAAAAAAGGGGGGAACAATCCTTCCTCCTTCTACCTGGCACCCAAACCAGGGAGATCTGACTTCTGCTAGTCTCTGGGAAGAAGATGCTGTGCATGATGTGCAGAAGGACATAGGCACACATCTGGTGGGATGAAGTTACAACATCTGGCCATGTCACCGGGAGTCTGCCACACTACGCGTTAGGAGAACGGATATAATTGCAAAGGGGGGAATGGACCTGGAGCACTTGGCCTTACCAGAGTCTTTCCTGCATGGCCACTCTGAATCCCTGGGTGTGCTGCAGCTTCCTGGCCCTGGAGTCCTCCTACCAGCCATGACTTGCTCCAGGATAGGTGGGAGGGCAATGCAGAAGAGCAAAGGCATGATGCTTCTGCAGTGTGAGATATAGACCTGGCAGGAGAAGCACAAGTACATTGGAGGGGCATATTCAAGGTATGGAACTAGATAAGGGCTCTTATCAGCAGACAGAGGCCAGTGAGTACAGGGTTGCCTCACTGGCCCAACCACAGCAAACTTATCACGCTGACTGAAGGAGCACGGAGCTGTTGTGAGCTCAGGGGCAAAGAGGAGTGGCCACCAGGACCAAACCAGCCCAGCTGTCCTCCCTTTCTGAAGCCTTGCCCTGGGTGAGCAGCGAGGTGGGGGTGTTATTTCAGACCCTGTGTGAGTGGCATCTGTTTGGGACAGGAGGTGGGGTGCTCTGTTTTTTTCTGAGGCTCTGGGCCAACGTTGTCCCTCAGAGATGTACTTACTGTGTCATCTGCTCTGTTATGGGCCTGGGCTTCCGTGAGATCCCTGAAACTTTGCTCCTAGGTTGCAGCTGATCCAAAAAGGCCCCTTTCTGGCCAGGATCACGGGGTTGGGGCAGGGTCCCCAAGGGATTCAGGATGATGACAGCGTCGCAAAGCATCAAAGAGCTCTGTAAATGGGGATGAGAGGAGGGAGAGCACAGGGATGGACCATCTCTGAAGGCAAGGCAGTCAACGCAAAGGGTTCTTCTCCAGTTTGATCTTCCCCTCTGGGTGGATCAAAGGTGTCCAGGCAGAAGCAACTGGTGGACAGGCAGCCTGAGAGAGCTCTTGAGAGTCTCAGTGCCTGAGCCTTCATCCCCACACATGGCAGGGGGATAAAAGTGGTTTGGGTGAGACATTTACCTGAGCTGTTTGGAGCAGTTTGGGTGCTCTTGGAGACTCGTACCAAGAACCAGCAAAACCTCAAGTGTCCCGCTCTTTGCGGAGGTACGTGCTGGCATCTGGGAGACTCTGCTGCCCTCCTCTGAGAGCAGCTCAGCTGGCAGCTCGCGTGGTTGAGAGCTGCTCTTAGGACAGCATGAAATATTTGTGGAATTTAATATGAAAGTAAATAACTGAGGGGCTACCAGCGTGGCAGCTCTGCTCAGAGAATACCAAGTGCTCTTCTCAGAAGGATGCTGTGGGTCAGTGAAATCCTTTTCCCTTCTGCAGTTTCAGTGCTGAGACAGCCAGGGAGGCAGCTGGCATCAGGGGTGACACTCAAACTGCCGTTCTTTGCCAGAATCTGATCTAATTAAAATAAGAATAATAAGAAGTGGAAAGTGTCTGAGGAGGTGCTGTTGGCACAGTCAGAATTTGCTCGGAGGTTTGAGCTGGCCATGAATGTTTGCAGAGGACACAGTGACCTTCAGCGCTTCTGTGAGGAGCCCCAGACTTCTTCCCCTTATGCTGTGGTTTCTGTCTCTAATTCTGCGCTGTGCTGGGGGTGCCCCGAGAGCTGGGGGCACGCTAAGGGTGCTGCCTGCCCCCCAAGCACCACTTGAGCTCGGGGTGGTATTTCTTTCCTCGAGGACTATGTTCTGTCGTCAGGAGGGGCTATCTAGTGGAAGAAGCCACGTCCCTGCTGGCTCCACTGCTTTTTACAAGTGCCTTGGTATTTTTTTTGTCCAGCTCTTTGGCAAATCAAGAGTCATCTGGTGGCACCAGGGTCCCTGCTCCTGTGAGGTGGAGCTGGAGTGTGTTTGGGATGGCACAGACCAAGCTGTAGGATGCCCAGGACTCCTAGACAAACAGCTCAGTACACGGACAGACTGACTGTCCCTCACAGTGGCTCTTTTGCCACCACTCCCCAGCACATCCAAATATGTCTTTGCCCAGGAGAGATGGGCAGTAGGTGAACACCACATCTCTCTATTGCTTTGAGGTTTCAGTTCCAAGCTCCGTATGTCCCTGCAAATCCCAGTGCCAATCTCTGACGTTCTGCATTTTATTTTTCAGGAGCCTGGAAGGTGACAAATCTCTCCCTGTGCCTCTGATGTTGCATAGTGCAGTGTGTACAGACAAGAAAAGGAGGGAAGAGTTGTCAGCGAGGTCCCCCTTGGACAAGGGGGGACTGTGTTGGTCCTGGACTGATGTCCAGGGAGCATCTGCTGCCTCCTCGCAGATGGCATGGGAAGGATGCAGGACGGAGAACTTTCTGGTTGGATAAGCAGTGACCAAATCAGCCAGCAGAAAAGAAGATCTTCTGAAAAAGCTGAGGACCAGCCCTCCTTTCGCCCTGTATTTCCCAGCTGCTCATCTTCCTTTTCCATCTTGTGTCTCTTCCCCTGGGTTCAGGCTGAACCCTTCCTTCAAAGGCTGCTGCTGAGCGTGAGGTTGCTCTCCACCAGCTGCCTGCAGCTGAAAACCAGCAGGAACCAGTGCCTCTGGTGGGGCTCTGCCCAGCATTAGCCTTGTTCAGTCTTTTCACCCTGTTATCCTGCAACAGGGACTGCGCTTTATTGGGTGATCAATCTCCATGAAATCAGAGATCTTAGGCCCAGAGCTCCCAGAGGACCCCTTGCTGAAGCCCCTGCAAGCTGAACAAGCACTCTCTGCACAGCTGGCTGAGGCGGGCGAGAGGGAGGGGAGCGGGTGGGTGGATGAAGCCTGGAGTCTTAGGCCATTTGTTTTCCTTCTCATTTTCATGGCAATAACATCTGCTCTGGGTTTGCTGGGTCAAGGGCGTAGTCCTGCTTCCCAAGCTCTAAGATATTCCCCATTCCTCCTTCCCTTCCCAGCCTGGGTCTGGTTTTCCTTCTTTTTTTTTCCTTTTTCTTTTCTTCTTCCTTTCCCTTTCCCTTTCCCTTTCCCTTTCCCTTTCCTTTCCTGTAGTAGGATGTGAATCCATGAGCAGACAAGGCAGCCCAGAGGAGGCTTGATCCCCCTCCCACGACTGGGAATCATCGGTGCTGGGCAGGGTGTCCTAGTTGAGAGCTGCTTTTGCTCTGCAGGGTGGCCTTGCACCTTCTTTGAACCACACTCAGGATTTTGAGTCCCGCTCTTCATTTATGACCCATTCAGAGGAAAATTGTCCTTTGGGGCTGGGACCAAGAGGGAGCAGCTGCCCCTCATTTCTTGCGACCAGTTGTTATTGCAAGCGGCTGAGCATCCTCAACACATCCCCTCTTAATGCTTCCTGTCTGCACTATCAGTTCTCTTTCTTCCTGCCTTTCATGGATCCTGGGAGTTCTACCTTTCTAATCTGAGGACCCTCTGTCCCTGCCAGCCAGGCCTTGGGAGTTAATAATTACAAAGACTAATTACTTCTGGTGCTGCCCTTGCAAAGCTGAAGATCTTTCCCCTCCTCTCAAAAGCTCCCTGAAGATAACAAAGGTTACAGCCATCTCGGACACTTCGATCCGAGGTTTCAGAGCATGGGGTTGGCCTCTGTTGTCACCACGGATCCTGGTTGTAGATGACATGGACACCCAGGAGAAGCTGGGCCAGGGAATAGCTCCCTGTGTAGTATCTACAGCCGTGCTCTGCAAGGATCACCATGTCTAACATGTCTGGCAGCGAGGCAGAGGATGGGGCAGCTGCCCCTGTGGGTGAAGGATCAGAGGGGCTACCACTGCCTGGAGGAGAGCCCAGGACAATGCCAAGGTAGGACGTTGACCCTTGTTGCCCCTCTGTGCTGGCAGAGCACGAGAGGACAAAGCTTTCAGGATGAGTGTGCCCTGGGCATGAACAGATGATGCTGCAGGGGGGAGGAGAATGGGAGAGAATAGATCAGTGTGTTCCCACTGAAGAGAAGATGTCAGCCAGTAGGGCCACATGACTGTGCTCATCTACTGGGAGAGCCACCCTGCTCCCTTAGCCTCCCAGAGACACCCAGTGGAAGGATGAGCTAAAAACTGGAGCCACAACATCCAAAGTTCAAAGCTCAGTAACAAGACTGACTTGTCTTGTTCATGTAAGGGTATGGAAAGCCCAGGGCTTTCCTTGAATGCTGAGACTAAAAATCCTGGTCTAGTCCCACTGTTCCCCACCACTATCAAGCACAGGATCTTCTTTACTCCTCCCAGACAGCTTTCCCCCATCCTTTCACATTCTTGTGTATCATGACTTCTTTACATCCTGAGCTTCCCTGCTGAGCCCACAGAGCTGTTTCAGGAGTCTGAGACCCCGTTCCATGCTAGGGAGGGATCATAGAATCGCAGAATCACTTTGGTTGGAAGAGACCTTTAAAGATCATCAGGTCCATCCCCAGAGCACCACTGACTCCTGGCCCTCAGCACCACAGCTCCACGGGAGCCTTGGAAACCCCTCCAGGGGTCACGGGGACTCCCCCCCTGCCCTGGGCAGCCTGGCACAGCCCTGGACAACCCGCAAGGG
>JAAGNO010019919.1:5189-30868 GCA_033439905.1 Ceryle rudis
TGCACATGGTTTAATGTGAGCCTAGTAATTTAAACTAAAACTACTGCTGTAAAGTACTATGTATATCTCCTTGTGTGTACAATGTCTCACCTTTAAGTGACTTCTTGCACACATGCCATATGTAGCATCCTGAAATCTGTATATTTATTTAAATCTATTGATTTTTTTTAGACAGTAATTTGCAAAATTTAATTTGTAATAAATAGTGACAAAAGTCAATGCCATTTCTCTTCCTTATTTGAGGGCTGGGTACTGGTGGATGAAGTGAAATAAATCTGGATGGCCAAAAGCACTGTGGAAGTGAGTGGGACAGCAGAGCTGGGTAGGAATGGGGAGGTTGTGTAGTTCTGCAAATGGTCCTGAGCAGCCTTCAGTTCAAAGTGAATCCATCTTAAGCATTCCTTAACTTGAAAGGAAAAAAGTATTTATTTTTTTTTAGGTGTCTATGGGAACATCAATGTGAAATTGCCCCCAGCTTGTGCTTAGGGCTGTGGAGGGCAGGACTGACTTGAGTCCTTGTGCCAAGGGATCCTGTTAATGTTCTCCCATGATTGAGTCCTTGGTCTCAAATCCTCTTAGCAGCTCTGTGATGGAGCATCAGCACCAATGGGACAGAGCACCACACACCCTTTCCTGCACCCACAGACTTTTACATCTGAGTTTTTCAGCTTGCTTCCCATTTTTATTAAGTACAGCTAAAAGATATAATCTGTTTTATGCTCTTCTCTGCATGAAGACCACACCATAGATTATTCTGGTGTAGTTAACTCAGTGAATCTCAGGGTGCAGCTGTGATAAGGGAATAAAAGAGAAACAATAAAGTAATCACTAGCACTGTGCTTGCTGCACACCCAGAAACCCCAGCAGCTTCTCATGGGTTTCCAGGGCTTCCTGGGAACAGTAGTTCAGAGAGCTATGGCCCCATCCTTTCCTACTGCCCATCTTCCTTGGCTAAGCTGCATCTCCTGCGGCCAAGCCTCCACCCTGTGTTTGAATCACAGAATGGTGGGGGTTGGAAGGGACCTCTGGAGATCATCGAGTCCAACCCCCCTGCCAGAGCAGGGTCACCCAGGGCAGCCCACACAGGAACAGAGCCAGGGGGGCTGGAAAGTCTCCAGAGCAGGAGACTCCACAGCCTCTGTGGGCAGCCTGGGCCAGGCTCTGTCACCCTCACAGGGAAGAAGCTTTTCCTCATGTCGAGGTGGAACTTCCTATGTTCCAGCTCACACCCGTTATTCCTTGTCCTATTACTGGGCACCATGGAAAAGAGACTGGCCCCTTCCACTTGACACCCATCCCTCAGATATTTATAGACATTTATCAGACCCCCTCTCAGTCTTGTCTTCTCCAGACTAAACAGCCCCAGTTCTCTCAGCCTTTCTTCACAGGAGAGATGTTCCGGTTCCTTGGTCATCCTCGTAGCCTCTGTTGGACTGTCTCCAGCAGATCCCTGTCTCTCTTGAATTGGGGAGACCAAAAGTTTAGTCTCATCAGGGCAGAGTCGAGGGGGAGGAGAACCTCCCTAGACCTTCTGGACGCAGTTTTCTCACAGTTAGAGTGTGCAAAAATCAGATTCCTTCAGATGTTTCTATGGCAGTAAGTCATAGTTCCTGTGACTAGGTCTGCGATATAATGGACCTTCAATTGCAGGTAAAGGGGAAAAAGTGTACCCTGAAACACTGCAGATTTCCTATGTATAATATCTAAGGTGCAATTCTCCTCTCTTTTGCTTCACCATGTTCCAGAACAGGCCTCAAAATTTTCCCTGTTTGGGGTAATTTCCGCAGCGTCCTTGGACTGATTTCGGGTGGTGTGAATGAGGAAACTGAGGGCTCTTGGAAATTCATACGTTTCCAGGAATGATTTCCCCATTATCTGGAATGTCTGTTGAGCCAGCCTTGGGCCCAGCCTTTTATTTGTCTGGTTTAATTCACAGAAGAACTATGACTTTAGTCAACCCTTGGTCTCAGAAGAAAGCATCCCTGCCTGGGCAGCTCAAGGCCCAGTCATCTGCAAGGGTAACAGCACAAGGGGGTCATCACATTTGCTGGAGGTGGGACTATAAGAATTTCTCTCCAGCCCTGCTACAGTAGGTGGGCTAGAAGCAAAGCACCCAAACAGGGAGAGAGAAAATCTGAACCTACCCATTTGTGGGTGGGTTGTTTGGTTTTTTTTGTTTTTTTTTTTTTCCAGCCTTAAGATCAGTGAACAGAGGAAAATTTGACATAGGGTTGAATGATGGAAAATCTCCCAGGGCAGGTTGTCCGCATTCCTTGGGGAAACTTTGGACTCTCCGGTGAGCACTATAGAAGGAAATACCAGCAGTCAACATATCTGGAAAACCAGTTTAAAAATACCAAAGACCAGACATCCAGAAAAATCCCTCAAGGCCCTGATCACAAAACCTCAGAAGACCACCTTGCTAGGATCTCAGGTGTCCCATCAAGTGCTGAGGAACGACCTGAGCCTGGCAGTAACCCCACAATGCTGCCTGGAACAATGCCAACATCTGTGCAAAGCCCAGCCCTTCGGGTATAGTTTTAATTACAAGAGCTAATTAGGTATCATTAGAGAAGAGAGGACTGTGCTTATGCTGAGGTTATTGAATTCAGTGATAAAGATTAGCTGAAGTAGGTTGACAGAGGCATTGCCACATGTTACAGGAAAGAATGGAATACAAAACTTGATTTAAGAGGAAAATCCGGGAGAGCTGGCACCTTCTAGACCAGTGCTAAGCATAAGCGATAGGGTATCTTTCTAAGATATGACTTCTTGATTGAGCAGTCCTTTTTATGATTGACAATTCCCATGAAGTGGACCTATCGTGCCCTACTTGTGACAGGCATTTTTTTCTGCAGCAGGAGTTCCTGAAGAGCCCTTCTAGATGACTCACGGTCAGTAAACTTTCCTTCTGCACCATGGGGCAGTTCTGTCCTCATCACATCTATTTGTTGAACAGGTTCTCTTTGGAAGAAAACATGTTGATGTAAAAATAGAAGGATGCTTTGAGTGAGGGAGATTCAGGTGGATGCCTTTTCAAGGCCAGCCCTTTGATGCTTCCATGGAAAGAAGCAGCTGTCCATGGCAGGTATCTGCTTTGCTAAAATGATTTTCCTGCCTGGCATTTTATAATTTTGCAATGTTTTGACCTGGATCACCCTGCAGAAGAGATGGACCTTATGAAATAAGGCCTAGAGTGCAAGAGGAGAGGAAGTGACACTGAATATTGGGTGCAGGGTCATGCGTTGCCATGGACCAGCAGCTGGTTCCTGTGCCTTCAACTTCAGCACCTCTGAGCATTGTGGGTGGTGAAGCAGCACGGACCTCCTGGTTAGTACTGGTGGCATCTCCAGCAGCTGTGTCTCTATCTATAGGATTCAATCTATTACAGAAATCTTTCACTCCTGCATGTCACTAAAGATGAAGCTACAAGTCACTGAGGAAGATATTCTGCAAAAGGCCTCTCTGGGAAACATCTCCTGTGAGCATTTGTGCTGTAATGCCAAGCTTAGAATAATGTAGTTCAATGGAATGGAAGCTTCTCAGCATCCTCCACCACTGAGATGTTCTCCAGTCATCTTGACCATGGTCCAGGTGCAGCCCTGTGGTTTGGCTTGCACCCCTCAGACTACGACAGCAGTTGGTATGTTCTAGCCGAGGATATAGAGGTTTTGATCAAACTTCTGTGTTTAAAGTTGCCAAATCTTGTCTCTAGCACCAGTATCCTTGGGTATGAAGACTATTGACT
This sequence comes from Ceryle rudis, assembly GCA_033439905.1. Lineage (NCBI taxonomy): Eukaryota > Metazoa > Chordata > Aves > Coraciiformes > Cerylidae > Ceryle > Ceryle rudis. The sequence continues at coordinate 8,938 of JAAGNO010019919.1, forward strand.
TGACTGGTTGTATTGAGCTCGCTGGAGTGAGAAACAGGTGGATCTACAGTGGATGTGGATCTACAGTGGATGTAGATCCACTTAATTACGCAGATCCTTAACTCATGCCTTCTGCCCCAGGCTGGTGAGCACTCTGTGATCAGCTGCATCTCACGTCTTCAGGATCTTATTGCTGAGGGGCAAGGAAAGCCACGGGCTCTTTGGATGCCATGCCCAGGTATTGGCATCACATAAACCAACCACAGCCTGGCTTATCTGGTCCAGGCAACGGTGAAGTATAAAACACAAATCTTTCCCGTAGGAACTAGGTTTCAAGTTTAACTGATAATCACTTCCTTTAAAAGGGGATTGGTAGGAAAGCTGAGGCAGGTGGAGCTGGCATAAAACTGCTGCGTGAAGCACATCTCCATCTGTCACACCTTCCTCTGACACTCAGCAGGAACACTGTATGGCCTCTGAGCCTGTTTGAAGTCCTTTCCTCAAGCTCACACCTCCTCACTAATGAGTAATTGGGTGTCTCTCACCCATTTAACTTCTGCAAGATCTTTGAGGAGTCCTTACAGCCATCCCCTTGTCAAAAAGACACAGCATGCTCCTCTGCAAAGCACTGATCCATAAGGTTGGCCTGCAAAGGCAAGATGGTTTCACTGGCCTGAGGTAAAGTGACGAGGTTGACTTCACCACCTGCAACAGGAGAACTCTGCACCTTTTGGTCCTCACCCCCATTTCCCCCTTTAGCAACTCTGATGTTAGACAAAGCCCTGGTGGGAAAACTGAGATGTTAGGAATCCAACTCGGGAGAAATGAGAGAGAAAGTTTCTGATGGTTTAGTGACTTCAGCTCAGTTAGATGAGTCTGGAGCTGAACAATAAAACCCCATGAGCAGCTAAACATCTGGCTGAGCCTCTGAAATATGGGAGGCCACCAGGACCATCAAGCTTTTGCAGGTGGAATTTACCATAGAAATGGCCTCTAGTCATTTCATTTTCTCATCTCAGGTGACATTTGAATGGACACAGTCAGATTAAGTAATCACATATCTTAAAACTGTATTTGTTAGCTGTACTGGGTAAAGAATGCAGACTCATACCCTGCCCCCCCAGGCAATGAACTCCAGGTAAATATATCCTTGATCCCACAAGGAGCTCGGTGAGGCATGGGAGGTGTGAACACCCTGAGCAACACACTGTATGAGAAAGGAGCTGAAGTCTTCAACTCACCCTGCAGCCAAAGCAAGCAGGCAGTAGAGACACGTCCCATCACTGGACATGCACCATCTCCAGGAGCAGGAGGCTGGTGGTGGCTTTCACAGGCTCACAGTGTGGATTTGTTTGGAAGCAGTGAGCAAAGGGCTATCCTTCTTTTCACCTTCTGCTGTGATCCCAGAGCGTGCACGCAGCTGAGACAAGGAGCACAGAGGGGACAAGTGCTCGTTCTCTGGTTTAAACAAACCTTCTCTGGTGTGGTGGTGAAGGGGAGGGAGGGTGCCAGTGACTCAGTTACAGAGTCTGCACTGGAAATCGTCATTCCTTCTGGAGCACGCTGGAAGTGCTTCCTGGGTGTAGTCAGGAGGACAGAGTATGAACACCTTGCTGAGCAGGTTTCCCTGAGGAATTAATGGGAAAACGCGTGAAATGCTGCATTCCCAAGGAAAGAATGACAAGGCTGATCAGAAAGACTTTCACGGACTCCTGGTTCTCCTGTCAGTGACAGGGTTATTCTGGCAGCATACTGAGGAGTTGTGAGAGTCTAGTAGAGGCTAGAAAATCATCTTCCCTTTCCTCCCAAAGACAGAGACCTCCCTTCAGCATATCCATGCATTAATTTTATTATGACCCTAATAGCACATTATTTGCAAGATGTGTTAACCAATTCAATCAGTCACCCTGATGGCTTTTTTTTTTTTTTTTTTAATTTTCAATACATGCCATGAAAATCTCCAAGACTTCATTTCAGCAGCGAGACCATAACAGTTTAGACAAGATCTGAAATGGTGAATAACCCTCTCCCTAGAGATTTGATGGCAAATACAAGGTATGCCTCTGTGACTTTATTATTAAAACAGAACGATCTCCCTCCAGCTCCGTTGGAGGGGGAGGAGAAGGAGGAGGGAGCACACACAGAGCAATTAAGAAAAATGTCTTTGACCTTCAGCAACTTAATCAGCTGCCAGTGTTCTTCCTAATAGTGTGCTAATGGTTAAGTTCTTCTGGATGCCATAAAAAGTGCTATAACTGGAGGCTACAATAAAGTGCTGATCAACCCATCAAGTGAGTCAATCCAAAAGCAATATCTGTCTTTGTAATGACTATAATAAAACCTATGCCAAAGCCAGGAGATGACGTGAATAAGAATGCTGCTTAATTATGCTGGGCTGCAATGCTGGGTGAGTTTGCCACACTTCTGCGAACTTGCTCTTGGGTGACATTCCCACTCTTGCCCAGGAAAGCCAAACTTTATATTTATGTGGTCAGTGTTCTAAGTCCTTCGACAGTCCTCGGGGGTTTGGGCAGATGATGTCTCCATCCAAGCTGACTAGAGTTTTGGTGCATAAACAACAGTAACTGCACTGACACAAAGCAGGATGGAGGCATGACTGCAATTCCCTCTTTGAGAAGTTGGGACTGGGTAAAGGAGAAAAGGAGTTCAAAAATTTTGTGTCCTGGTGTTAAAGATAGCCCAAGATTCAATGCCATGGTGCTGAAACAGGGTGAAAATTCACTGAAGCACCCAACAAAGGATCAGGTAGTCAGGTGCTGTGAAAAGGGATAGATATAATGAAGCAGAAAGCAGCTCTGGCAGAGGGAAAGGGCCTGGGTGAATCAGAGAGTCTTCCTGGTGCTGGGGGTGGAGCTGAGGAGCTGTCAGAGGTTGAAAACTATCCCTGAGTATTTACCATGAAGGTGGCAACTATCAGGTGTCTTTCAAAGGTACCTCACAGGAGCAGAGGGACTGGAGGAGCTTCCCATGCATGCTGCCTTTTCTTGGTCTCCCTGAGGGCACTCAACACTCCCAGGCATCTCTCGCAGGATGGAGCACAACCCACACTGGCCCCCATGCCCTTTACAAGTCAAGTTTTGCCTGTCTTGCCCTTTGCAAAGGCGCAAATAGGGCCAGTGGGCAGTGAGAAAACTAACACCAGGATCTTAAATCTCCCTGCTTTGGGAATTGTCCTCTGTCCTCACACAGCAGGGGAATCAGATGGAACACAAAGGGATGGCGGGTGCCAGGAGCCAAGGCACCTGCTGCTATTGGGGGAAGGATGGCAGTTCTTTTCCTACAAAACACAGCCGGTGTTTTGGGATCCCTTTGAGCATAAAGCTGCTCTCCAGGATGCTAAGAAGCAGGAACCCAATTCACAGACCCAGCATGGAGCTGGTGGAAAACACGCTGCAGCCTTTCAAGGAATCATGGAGCGGATTCCTCCCCCATCAGTAAAGAAAACAGGATGCAGGCCACATTCCTGTTCACATAGACAAGGCTCTCCACAGCAGCACAAACACATTTTCTCAGTTCCAATTAAACCCTGGCTTTATATCACCTTGCTGCTGATAAGGGTCTGATTAATGGAAGAATTGTCTTTTTTTTTTTTTTTCTTTTCTTTTTTTTTTTTAATAAAGTCTCTGGTGCTAATTGTTTTTTCCCTCTCCCATTTCTTGTTTAAAAGGCGCTTTCGAGGAGGGCTGCTGATTGTGCTGGAAGTTGTATGGGAACACTTAGTCTTTTCCTGGTTTTGTTTTTGGGGCTAACTGCTGCCACTGAGACTAGCAGGACCAATAGACAAATCACCTCTGCGGATAACCGGCAAAATCCTGCCCTTGTGCCTCCCGATAAACAAGTGCAAATTCATGTGTTTGTTCATGACACAGAAAGCAGCCAGAACAATGATTTGGTGACTTTTTGCCAGTGTTGTTTCCTCTGGAGAGACGACTTCCCTCGCGGAGCCTCAGGTGCATAGCAACAGCTCAGCAAAACAAAAGCCAACCACTGCAAGGCATTAGAAAAATATTATCCCAGTCCGAAGGGTGGGGCTCACCTTCCCATCGGCACCCTGGTGCTGGGATCAGACCCAATACCAAACCCTCCCATGATGCAGCCGCCTGCATGCCAGGCTAATTAGCTAACCATTCTTCCCCCAGGTAAAGGTGCTGGAGTCATACGAGAGGCGGCTTCTGCTCCAAGCCCATGGGGGACAGAGCGATGATGTGCACGTGTGTCATAGTCTAAGCGAAGGGCTGGAGTCTTAATTTTAAAATACAGTTTCTTTGGTCCTCAAAGTGCCTTTTCTTTCTGCCCTCCATGGGGTAGTGTCAGGTGGGAATGGCTCCATTGCCATGTTCATTGTCCAGCCTCTGAGATGTAGAGTCCTGAGCAGATGCAATCAGGGAGCCACATTTGTTGCTCATGCCTCAGCCCTGGTGCAGGTAGGAAGCCAGGCCCTACAGACCTGATGCCAAGACCTAGCAAGGACATGTGGTACTTGGCCTCTGAAGCATCCATGAGCATCTGGTGCCATGCATCCCAGGCAGCATACCCAGCAGGTGGAGGGAGGTGATTCATCTCCTCTACTCTGCTCTCATAAGATCCGACCTGGAGCTCTGCATCCAGCTCTGGAGTCCCCAACACAAGAAGGACATGGAACTGTTGGAGTGGGTCCAGAGGAAGCCATGAAGATGATCTGAGGGCTGGAACCCAACTCCTGTGAGGACAGGCTGAGAGAGTTGGGCTTGTGAAGCCTGGAGAAGAGAAGGCGCTGGGGAGACCTTATTTCAGTACTTTTAGTAATTAAAGCTTGTAGTGATAGGACAAGGGGTGATGACTTCGAAGTGGCAGAGGGGAGATTTAGATTGGAAATTAGGAACAAGCTTTTCACTCTGAGGGTGGTGAGACACTGGAATAAGTTGCCCAGGGAAGCCGTGGATGCTCCATCACTGGAAGTGTTCAAGGCCAGGATGGGTGGGCCTTTGGGAAACCTGCTGTAGTGGGAGGTGTCCCTGGCCATGGCAGGGGGGTTGGAATGGGATGATCTTTTAGGTTCCTTCTAACTCAAACCATTCTATGATCTCTCTTGCCTGCGCTGGAGCAGTTCAGTGCTGCATTGTCACTGTGTCCCTGGGGAAGCTCACTAGGAGACAGTGTTGAAACGACTGATAGAGCAGAACTGCCTGAGACCCTGAGCTTCTATCTCAGACATGCCAGCAGAGAGGACGCACAGCCAAGGAGCTCGCAGGGACAGGATGTGAAGGAGACCAGCAGAATCAGTGACTGATAAAAGTGAATGGAAATTGTGAACAAAGAAGGAATCAGCCCAGTCTGGGCCAGTGGGGCTGAAGAGGTCCAAGTTAGCGGGGGAAATGCTCTGCTAGAAACTCCTGTCAGTGTGTGGCAGGCTGCTGTCGTGCTCTTTGGGCTGGTCTGACTCGTAGAAACTCCTAGATCTCCCTCTGCTGCTGTACCCACTGGGGCTGTGTGCTGCTGTGTGCAGGGTGTGCGTGATCCCGTCGCCACCACGGTTTCTCAAGTCGTGTGGTACTGCCCTGTTGTTGCTGCACTGCACCTGCTGATGGGTAACTGCCCTTCCCCAGGCAGGCTGGCCTTTTTCTTTCCTCTTCTAGTTCCACATTTCCCTGACTGAAGCTTTCCACACTTTCTCTTCACATCTTACCTCATCTCCATCCCACAGCTGTGGTCCCCTGCTCTGCTTTTCCTTCCCCTTTCTCTTTCAGCCTTTTTGCTGTTATGAATACACCGTGATTATTTCCATACTTTTTTCTTTCACCTTTTCCTCTCCACTCTTCTTTGCACTTCTATTTTGCTTTCCAAGGTAGGTGAATTTTTAGATTAAAGTCAAAAAGAGGACATTAGGGCAAGAAAAGGGATGGTGAGAGATGGAAAGATGGGAGACATGGAACAATAAAAGAGAAACAGCATGAAAGGGCAGCTCAATGTCAGCTCATGCCTATGGGCTAAGCAATGAAATGAATTTGGCACGGTGTCTACATTCATATTGCTAAGGGCGCCCACCCCACAGGCAGATTCTCATCCCCTGACCCAGTGAAGGTGATTTAGGGGGTTCCCTCCAGGGCACAGTGCCTGGGTCCAAACAGCTCTCAGCATGGCTCTTTTCTGAGATTTTCTGAAATATTACTGGCTTTGTAGTGGTTTCTGAGGTCACAACGATGGCTCTGTCACAGTGTGATGTTTCTGTAGCACGTGACCAAAGTCTCCTTGAGGTAAAGATTTGCAACAACTGTTGGGTCCCGCACAGGGCACTGAAAAGAGTCATGACAGGGAACAGGGGGAATTCTCCAGCCTGTGCTAGACAAAGTGTCAGACCAGATGGTTCATATGGGTCTTTCCAACCTCACAGTCTCTCGAGTGTCACTGCAAAGGCAGGTGAGAATGGAGGAGAAATTCTGGAGACGATGGCATGAACTGACAAGCAACCATCCCTCTTGGCTCCTGGGGGCATGAGTGAGAAGTCAGCACACTGGGACTGCTGGGGTTGGTGGGAGATTTCAAGGAGCAGCTGCAGAACCAGAACTGTCACTGCAAAGTTTCATCCAAGTTTCTTGGAAAAACTGACCAAAACACATCCCTTGGTAAGTAAGTAAGTAAGTATGGGGTTTTCTTCCCCATTGTCTTCATCTTCCTCACAGCATTGCAGGATAGGGACCTGCAGGCATTCCCCTCGTGGACACTTTGGAAAGGATGCTGATGCCTTATTGGGGTAACGGCTGATACTTCATAATGACTGAATGTTTTATTTTGAGTGGAGATCTTAATTTTTCTTAGCTGCTAGAGCAACAATTAGAAGACATAGGCCTCCTGTGAGGTGCGTTTAGGTGGGGCTCAGCTCACATGTGGATCTGCTGCCAGGCCCAGCATTGGAAAGCGTTGAGGCTGGATGGATTCACAACTGCTGGGCAAAAGACCGGGGATACCTTTCTGTGTGTTGTGTGTACTTGGCATGTGTGGGGCACAGAAATATTTGCACATATGTGCTTGGGGGAAGTGCAAAAACATAGAGGTCCAAGCTCTCAATGCAACTTCCCCTTCCAGCAATGCATAGACACACCAACTTTGAATTGTACCATCAGTGCTCTTCCTAGAGAAGCTGTTTGTGCACGGCTGCACAGCTGAACGCTCAGAAAGACCTTAGATTGTGCCCTTAGGTCCAGCCAGAAGTCTCCTTCACTCCCTCTGTTATCACCGGCTAATACCAAGGGTGTAGGAGACCACAAAAAAGCAGCACAAACTGCAGACCAGTCTGATGGCCACATGACCTTCACTGAGTGTCTGCATGAGATGGCACAAATTACCTCGTACAGAGGAACTGAGGCATCTGAAGGCGTGTACAAGAGAAAAAGAAGACAAAGAGACAGAGAATGGAGAGTCTTGCAGGTGGGGCTGGGAACCCTGCACTGGCTGTGGAGCAGAATGGGAGCCACCATGAATCCCTGAAACATGTAGACCCAGTGAAGGCATCCACCAGACCTTAGAGGTGTTAGAGAGCTGGGGATGTTTAGCATGCTGGTGCTGCAGTTTGTCTGTCCATCCTTCTTTCTACCTAAATGACCTCAGGACTGCCTTGCTCTTGGTTCTGTGTAGTCAGATGCTGTTGATAAGCCTAAAAACAGAGATAGACATCCCAGCTGCACTTCTTGCAGGACCACATCCAAATGCTGAATTCTGGAATGCTGAATGCTCCAGTATGGGATGGTGTGAGGCGGATGTGACAGGCACTTGGAAGTTTCTTGGACAGAAGGGTAAGTGATGTAAGTGAATGGCTGGATAGTCAGATTCTGCCTGTCGAGTAGTTATTCCTTCCCAGTGTGTTGTATGGCGTGTAAAAACACTCCTACATGTCCCAGATATAAAGAAAACACCCCTTTGTTGCTGTGGGAAGGTGCCAACTCTTAGGTCAGACCTGGCAGTGCTATGGGGCTAAGCATGGCCTGAGGTGCATGTGAAGGTGTGCTGCTCACGCACACCTTGCTTTGGAGGTGTTGGTGGGTACATGGGTGTGCTCTGACCATGCCATTCCCTTGTGAAAAATGGAGCCAAGGCAACTAATGCTGCTACCCCTTTGCATCACCCTCTTTTCACCTTTCTCCTCAGCTCTACCTTAAGTTGCTATTGCAAACTCACACTATTTTGGCTTCTGAGAGATGAGCTGGAGGGGGAAAACTGACGAGATTTTGGGGCCATGACTCCATGGAATGCAGGAATAAAGTTTGAGGAAAGGTGTGAAAATTGTGGGAAAAATGAAGTGCGGTCTGCTTAGGTAAAGGACACTGCAGAAGTTTTAAGTACTAAGAAGTACAGAGTTCAGCTGCTATTTTACTGTTGACACCCCTCGAGGGGTTAGTAAAGTACTTTTTCACTAAGCTCCAAAATTTAAAGGATCACGAATCTGCATGAAAATTACTTCAATGTAACACTGACTTCAACTTCTGGCTCTATAGGAGATTGCTACATCCTGGTCTTGGGGAGGGATTGCACTTTCCAGTTAGAAGCCTGGAGCTGTAGTCCAACTGGGCAGCTGTTTGTATACACCCTGAAAAGAGACACACTGTTCTTCCTTGTGAAGCCCTTCAGCCTCGGGTGTGTGTTTTGGTACATTGGATGCCCAGTGCCCCACTGACTGAACTGTGATTGATCTGCCCTCTCAGAGCAGGGGTAACAGGGAGCGTGGGCAAGCTGGAACAACACCTCCACATCTGATGCTTTCTTCAAGGCTGCTCGCTCTATGTCACCTTTGAATTTTAGCCAATTAGCCTCTAGAGTGTGATTTAAATATTGTTGCTAATGTTAATGTAGGGTGTGCATGTTTTGATATTTATAGCTTGCCTGCAGGCTGGGAATAACACTTGTCATCCAGAGAGGAGAAGGAGCAGCAGACCTAGCAATGAAGGGTAGATATTTGCTACTCATCAGAGATGTCCAGTCCTCGTTGAGATCCTGCTTATAGCATTTAATCACCTGAATTGATAGTCTATTTGGATCCTTGGTCCTTGACTCTGTGAATTGGAGAGAGGCACCTTGGATAGGACTGATGACATTCAGCATTTTCATGCAGAGCCTGGTCTGTGGGGGATATCCAGGTAGGGACAGTGTGAGTGTTTGGCATGGGTCAGGTTCAGGGCTGCTTGGAGATGCTGCTGAGAGATGGATTTAGATCCTGAAATGTCTGCCTGTAACTGAAGAATCACAGAAGGCCCAGCCAATGCCTTTCTCTGATAAAGCGGGCTCCTCTTTATGTCTTCTCCAAAGCACAAGACCCTGGTTAGATCACTGACTGACCAGAGGAGCTGGGTGCCTCCAGACACTCCTGCACTTGAAGATGTTTAAACCTGTCTCTCCATTAGTGTGGAAAATTTTCTAGGTGGAAGGGTTTGCCACCACTCCTGTGAAGCTGGGAGTCTTCTGGGATTCTAGTACTAAGTGGTCCAGCTCCCATGGTGAGTGATATAATCACTGCAGGTTGCCACAGACTGGAGAACCAGGGACAGAGTTGCTTGTTCGCTGCACCCCAAATGGCCTTGAGTTGTGAAGACACAGGAACGCTGATGATCACAGGCAGGAGGTGCATATGGAGATTTCCTCAAACCTTTATCCGTTAGGACATCTTCAGGGCCTGAGATCAAGTAAAGATTTCCTAGATCACATTCCTTGTTTCCCTACCTATTACCACCCATTAGATCCTGCATAATGTTCTGGATTTCACTTGTGGTCTCTTCCTAGAAGAAAGAGGCTGTTAGAAGCCTGGTTGGATGTATTAAATCAGAATTCACTTCAGCCTCACAGGTAGACCCATCAGCTTTTTGATGCTCAACTTCCTCTTGTGTCCATGACTTCAGAGGTAGAGGAGGGATGGGGAAGTCTGGTGCTGTTGGTATGTGAGGCAATTCTGAAACTGATAGTACAGCTTGAAATGATGTTTTGCTTATGACTATAATCAGTCAGGAATGAAGCAAGAGTCAGCACCTTATCCTCCTGTTGACCTACCTGTGACACTGACTTAGAAAACGATCTGGTTTGTAAAGAAGCAATTCTGAAAGCAAAGGATGATGTTTCAAGGAAATTTATTACGCTTTATCATCAGTCAAGCACCGTAACTCTTGTCCTGCTTTGAGACTGTCAATGATTAACTTGGTTTGCCTCGCTGTAGCATGAACAAATTTTATGCATTTTTTAACTACATTTGTTTCTTGAAAAGTTAGGCACCTGCTTCTTAGAGTGAGAGCACCTGCTACTGCTACCAGCTAGCTGAATAAACCTTGACTTCTTCGCTCCTGCATTTACTGCAGAAGATCTCAGTTTGAACACCATTTGCAAGCAGTAATGAAAGAATTGTGGTGGAAGCAGAACTCTGACACCTTTTGAGTCCTGGTCACTGCAGCATTCAGAGCAGGCTGAGCCTGTCCTTCACAACTGAAAAAGCACTTTAATTACACATGACAAATTTCAAATGTGTTTAATGAGTCTTTCTTTTACTCCTAAAAGCTGTGCCATCACGAGGGAAAGAGCCATCAGACTCTTCCCTCTAATGCTCGTTGTGGCTTGAGTTGTGAAGTAGCATGAAAACATCATCCTTTTTTTTCTATATGGCTGGTTTGTAAGTGATATTGGAGATCTAGCTGTTCTAGGTCTAGTACTTTCACTCACTAACTTACAAACTCTCATAAAAACATACGTATAAAACATAGACTCCCAACATATGGATTATCCCGGTGCCAAGAGAAGTGCATTGATTCTGTCCTGTCCACTTCTTATATTGGTTTACACCCACGAGATTTAATGAAAAGATCACTGAAGCATTTTAAGGCAGCTTCAGGTGTAAAAAGTTGTTTGTTTTTTTTTTTCTTGGTAATATAGAGCCTGGGAAGAATGCTTAGCTGTGTTAATGTGTGTATGATTGTGGTAGAGAAAGAAGAGAAAACAAGAAAATGAGAGTTTACACTTCTTTAAAAGGCTGTAGTAGCTTTCTGGGTGGATCAGAATATCATTTTTTGATTGTCCCACACCTGAAGTGAAGAGCAAGTGGTTCAATAGCAGCGGTGTTTATGTGACATTTGTGCCTGAGATGCTTTGGGTTTCAACTCTGCTTTCTACAGAGCCTCTTGCCATTCCACCAGCCCAAGACCCAGGTGAAAAAGGAGTAACTTCAGGAAGCAGCTAATAAGAGGCAGCTGCTCTCAGAAGATGTTCCTGATGATCCTCAAGTTCTGTTCTTGGTCTCCCATGAATTCATGCCCCTACACCAAGAATACCAGATCTGCCTTGGAAGGCAGGGTGTGGGTGGTGGTGGTGGTGAGGTTGCAAGGACCGAAGAAAGCATCCCCAGTACACAGGCTTGCAGGATACTGAGCTTTAATCCTTTCCCGGAGTCAGGATGGAAACGTGTCAGTTGTGGAATTAAAAGCAAGCCATTTGGAGAAGAGGAGGGATCTGAAGACACCACTTTGACTCGATACCCGCTGAAGTCTGAGATTTAAGGAGCAGTCCATACAGTGCTGAGGTCACTGCCTGAGGCTGGTGAGGTGGTTGGAGGTAAACAGAAGTACAGCTGTAATTTTGGAGCAGACCCACTTGAGTGGCAAGGTTTGTGTGTAGGAAGGAAATGAGCCCAGCTTCGGAAAAAGGAGTTTTCTCTTTGATAATCCGAGAACTGAAGAGTTGACTTGGTGCCATGAGTAGGTCCTTGAACACAAGAAGATGTTTTACAAAAGCAGCTTTTTGCCCTTGTTGACAAAACATACCGGCACTCTGTCTTTGGTTGGGTGTTTTAAGGCAGGGTGGAGATGCACAATCCCTCCTGGAGGAAATGGCTTTTCTTGCTTTGTCTCTGGTGAAAGAGTGGTTCTGATCTAATCTCATGCTTCAGGGCTGATTTGTAACTTGTCTTTTTCTTGTGGGTTATAAATTCTGGTTTATCCCTCCTGAAGCATCCCAGATGAGATAGAATTTTGTATGAAGATGGGAAAGAGACCCTCCAGCACCTCCTTATATGCACAGGGCCCCATGTTATCACCAGGTTTGGGATAAGAGAACTTTTCTAAGTTTAAATTGGCAGGTTCACAGATTTCCTTCACTTATTCTGAAACAAAAGGAGACACATCAGTTTCTGGACTCATCTCTCACCTGAGCAATGTCCTGCTATCAAAGAGGCATCAGGATCTGGCCCTTAGTCTTTTCTGGGTCAGACCACTCAGCACAGATATCTTCCCAGCTGGAGTCTTTGGGTTTGCTAGGTGTTCTAATTTAGGAAATGTTGATTTAACCCTCTCAGGAATTAGCATTACTCAGGGAAGTGTTGCTTTGAAGTGGTTACCAGCCTAGTTAGAAGTAAGTGCTGGGTGTGGTGTGTATCTGCAAGGCAATGGTGTCATTCCTTTTCCTGGGGACTGAACTTTTAATAAAGGGAGTTTCCCTTGTTGAAGGGGGCAGGTGTGAGGCAGCTGCTGTTTGGAGCAGCCAGGTGAGATGCAGAGTTCGGAGAACATGGTAAAACACTATCTTCTGTTAAGGCCACTTCACGCTAGAGGGACGCCTACAACTCAGTAGAAGACATCGTGGGTGAGTGATTTGAGCAGCACTTTTCTGTTACTTAGTACTGAACTGCATTTGCAAATCCATATCTGGTTCCTGGTAGTGAGAGGTCTGCAACAATGCTCACCCATATCTCTAGGGTCTACAAGGGTCCCATGATGTTAGGTAAACCCTTCACATGTGATGCTGAAAAGTGTACCAATGGGTTGTGCGAAGGGTTCTGCGTAACTCCATGGATCAGGGTTTGAGCTGGGAACACAGAAATATTCCTTCTTTTTTCTTTTTCTTTTTTTTTTTTTCTCAACCTTGCCCCACCAGTATTGTATCTGGTAAAACAGCTGCCACCAGAGGCAGAGCTCCAGCTCATCCCCGTTGCAAAATACCATGCTGGTAATGTCTAAGAGATGCTCTCAGCCTGTTCTGGAGGGGGTGCTTACTCATTTTCTTAAGTGCAAAGTTGGTCCCTGGGCATTTGTGTTGGCAGCGATGCTGTAACACCTTGCCTTTTGGCAGTAGTTATGTAAGGATCTAAGTATGCTGGAGTGACTCACCTTGCTGTCTGAACAGAGCTGTTCGAACAAGAAGAACGCAGCGAGTTCTCCTCGCGATGGGTGTAGAGGAATCCCAGCAGACACGTCTCCCAGCAGCACCCCTTTGGTGGCTGTATCTGTTGAAGACCCATTTGCTCTGCATGGGACTCACCTTCCCTCCACTTCCCCACTGATATTTGCCAAGTGATGTTAGACCTTCTCCGAGGCTTATCAGTTGTGCCACCGAATCCTCCAGCAGTCAAGCTGGGTCTTTACCAGGGGACATCCTAAGCCCTCTCTCATCTCTAGGAAACCTGCGCCCTATCTCGCTTTGGTTTATTTGTTCCCCTTCTATTTTCCTGGTCTCTTTCTGAGGAAAGTGTCGATCCAGAAGCCTCTGCAGTTAAGGGAGGCTGGATTGAGATTATTTTCCTGCATTGCTGTGTGCACAGTCTCTTACTGTAGGCACTTGTGGACACCATGGTGTCTAACTCTTCTGTCCTCCACTCAACCTAGTCTTTGTTTGGTCTGTGTCAGAAGGACTTGTGCCCCTCTGTGAAGGAGACTCAGTAGGTTCCTCATGTCTTCTTTCATGAACTGTATCTTCTGATTTCTGCCCATTTCTTAGTTGTCATCAGATCCAAGACAGGTCTCTACCAAAGAGGTGAATTTGTACTTCCCTTAACTTTTGTGGGCAATAGCCGTTTGTTATTATGCCACTGCATAAGCCTTGTACCACTACCTCAAAACGAGTGTAATTTTCTCATAAATGATGAAGACTCTGAACGGTATCAGTACTGTACTTACCCTACACTTTTCAGCCCACTGTAATTCACAAACCTGAACACCAGTGTTGCCACCTTCAAAACCAGAAATAAATTAGGGAGCAGGACTGGTAACTGCTACTGCTTCTTCCTGAGTGCACTTTGTTGCTTGGCTCACAGATGCCCATTACAACAAAGTGGGTGGGGAGACACCACATCTCACACACCATGGAGGCGGGAGGTGGAGAAGCTTCTGTCCTTCAGCTGGCTTGAAATATTTGACACTGCAGATGAGAAGCCTCAGCTCCAGAGGGAGCTCCAAACTTTACCTGCTTGTTCGATAGAGGCAAATATCCATGGTCCTTCTCAGCATCTGTGTTCTGGAGAGGACACTGTCATTTGTCCACCCTTTGTTTCATTCCCTCTTGGCTGTTATCACGACATGAGAAGGTGTCAGTGCCAGCACATAGTTGTTCTCCTCCTACAAGTATGTGGCAATTGTGCTTATGCTGTATAGGGATTTCTGTTCCTGGGGGCAACTTCTGCTTCCTGGTTAATGGTTTCCAACCTCTTCTGTGTGTGAAAGGGCTACAGAACTGGTCCTGGATAGAGGGATGTCAATAGAGATTTTAGTTTACTGATTTCAAGCTTGATATTCTTAGTAACCCTAGTGAAGTAGTCAGTCAAAATTAGAGTAAAATCCATGTTAAATGTGCAGACATGGAGCAGAAGGCATCACTCACCATTTATGGACACAGGGACAGTGAATCTAGGATGTAGGTGGTTTATACAACAGCTCAAATATCTCTAACTTCTAGTGGTTTCGATACATGAGTTCCTACCCAGTGCAACAGGAGCTTCAGCTTTGATAGTGCTGAACCCTGAGCAATGTCTAAGTATATTGAAATTCGGGCTGTAAGACTGGGAAATCAGTTTTACCTTGTCAGGAAGAAAGCAGAAGCACTGTCTACACTCTAGAGGCATGGATTACTCTCAAGGAAAACATAAAAACCCAACACAACCAACCTACTGAAGTGCTGGTTACAGATGAAAGAATAGAGGAGGTAGCTTGGAGGAAAGGTCAGGCACTGTGAAATGAAACCAAAGCAAACCAAAAAAACAGAAAAAAAAAAAAAAAAAGGAACAAAAAAGATCAACACAAAGCAAAACATCTAAGATTAAAAACTTGGAATCTTTCCTGAGAGTGGAAACAAATTACTCCAGAACAAAGGCTGTTGACTTTCCTCATAAGGAGAGAAAGTCTTATTGCTAAAACCCTAAAAGCTCAGTAAATAATTATTTTCTGTTTTATTGATTTGTTGGAAGTTAAAAAAAAAAGCTAAAATAGACACTTTGGAGTGAAGAAAACCTTTAGTTCAGGAAAAATGAATGGAGAAATATTCCATTTGTTTCAACCATTTTAAAGTATTTCTGTAATTTATTCACTGGTCTACACTACAAAAGATGTTTGACAGTGGAGTAATCAAATACTTTTTTTATTCATGTTTTAGATGTTTTTCTTCCCATTTCTTCCCCATTTTTTGGGGTAAAGGTGAAATCACAATTGCCTCTCAGAGAGCCAGGTCAGTGGGCTTATAGCCACCTGATGATGTAATGGGAAGTCCTGACACGGAAGTCACTGGGTAAAGTCTACTCACTCTTGTGCAGGGCATGAGAGGAAGGCGTCAAAACACTCCCTCTGGATTTTAAAACCATGGATCCATTAGTAAATCCCACAACTTTAAATACAGAATGCAAATAGAAGACAGGTATGAATTATTGTTCAAGCCATAAATAGTGGCTTCAAACCACCGTCTGAGGATGGATGCTCAGGTCAGTCAGAGTCCTGAGGAGGATGATCATTTAAAGAGACTGTTGAAGGCCATTCAGAACATGGTTCTTGAATGCTTTTGGACAAGGTAGATGCACTAGGAGGGAGGAGCAGGAGATGGACCTGGAGAAGGGATGTGATGGAGACTTCTCCTAGCAGGGGGTAGGCATGACAGGGGAGGTAGAGCAGGATTTCCTTTGCTGTAGAAGAACATGGACATTGCATCTTACAGGCTGGACAATGGATGGCAGAAGAGAGGCTAACCCTACTGCCGTGTACATAGGCAGGTAACGCAGAGAGAAGATTTCTGTGTGATGAGAAGGTTTGGGTTAAAGAGAAATGTGCAAAGGAGGGCCAGGTTCTTCTGAAGTGGTCAGTGGGCTCTGGTCGTTGCTCAAATAATTCAAGGTGGTACATACACAGCTCCCTCCAAATCATTACGCATTAACACAAACCCTACTCCCCTTTATGACCTCAAAGTGTAAGGTAAAAAAAAAAAAAAAATTAAAAGCCATGCAGGAATCAGGGACTTTCACTCTCTCCTACCACTCACTTTTTCCCCTGCTTTTGACGGCATGCCTTAGATCCCCATCAAATCCACAAGCAAATGCATTCCTGCATCCAGAGTATCTGCACATCACTTATCCTACCAAATGCATAATAAATGTGAGCACAAGCTTAGGATGTGTTCCAGTGATTCATTAGCTGTCTAAAGCCAGGGTAATAAATCATTAGAGACAGAGACCAAAACTTTTTTTCCTAGAATGACTGTAGAAGTACCGCACAAGCAATAGCTCTCTGCAAATGCCACCTGTCTAACCTGGTACATGTGAGATGGAAAGCGGGGCCCATGGCACAGTTCTCCAATGATTAGAATGAACAGAGGCAATCAGATGCCTTCTGCATACAAAGGCATGACTGCAAGGAATTGATAGCTGCAGGAGGGAGATGAGTAGGGGATGTCTCCCATATCAGGAGCAGAGTAACTCTCAGGATACTCAGTACTTCAAAATTATGCAGAATGTTTTGGTTCAAGGGACATCACAACTCTTTATCCTGGGGTCTTGATCATTTTTCAGGGGGGAGTGTGCTCACTACTCTGTGCTCTGTAGCTCACTTGTATACGGAGGTCCATGCCCAGCTGAAGCTGGTTTGAGGAGATAGCGAGTGATTAGTAGGTGGAACTGGTCCAGATGTGCAGTTAATGCACAGGCATTTGCAGAGGAGCTCTTTAGTGACTGCCTTGGATCAAGTTTGCTTTGCACCCAGAAATTTGTCTACTGTCGTGACTTGCACAGTAAGCCTCCCTGTGCTGCCAGCTCCACTTCTTCAGCAAGTGCTCACAAGCTCTTTGGGTCAGGAACCTGGGATATTTTCTGTATTAATCCGAAGATTTCTGTCCTGGCTCCCATTCCCAGTTCCCCCATCTCTTACTATACCTTGGGAAAGGGAGTGGGTGTGAAGACAGGGAACAAAAAAGAAATAATATAGCTAGGAAAGGAGCCTCCTCATTACCCTGCCCAGAAACAATCCCACAGGATGCCTTGCACAGCGCTAGCTACTGCTGCTCACACTTGGGCAGTCCTGCCAAAGTAGTCTCTATCTTGTACCAAATCTACCATTTTTATGTCCTTGGTCCTCTCCTGGACTCTCTTCCTCTCAGTTTCTCTTTTGTGATTTACTGTGTTTGAGGCTTCAGATGGAGCGGCCACCAAGACCAAGCAGAAAGTGTCGTTTGATGACTTCCTTGTGGAGAGGTGCTGGCAGCACCAGTAGCACTGGCTTGAGTGCTCCCCACCAGCAGCTGGTACACTCCTGTGCACGCAGTTCTCTCTGGTCATGAACACTGAGCTTGAAGTACAGCTGCCTTCAAAAACTGCAATGAAAATGATACTTAGTCAAGCAGCAGTGTTGCAATTGGAGGACCTGTGCACGCCCAGGAGCTGCTGAGAAGGCACCAGAGCCTTCATCTTGCTCCCCAGAGGTCTTGGGAACTCACTGAGCACCAGTTCCCCATGCACCATGACCTGCTTCATTCAGAGTGGTTCAACAAGACTGTTGTCTTGTTGGTCAGCCTGTCACCATCCCACCATTCCTGTCCACTTGTGCTGAGCTCAGTTGCCCTGGAACCTGCCCCGTGCAGCTGGAGACAGTTCTCTTGGGTTTCATCTGCCTCTTTCCAAAAACAATCAGGCATTTCTCATAATGTGCCTTACAGCTGAGTCCATCTCAGCTTTGGGAAATCTAGTATCTCCAAAGTTCTGCGTGGATGGGCATTTTAAAGTCTGCAATGGTAATAGTTTTTCTTTCTCTTTTCTAGATTTTCTGTTGTATAGTATCTCCTTGTTTCATTTTGTTGGAGGTAACATAAAAACGTTCTGTCAGCTGATCTGAACTTCTTTTTTCCTGGCAACAATGACCCATCCAATACCGAGAGCAGTGTTGCTTTCATTCTATTGTCACTATTCTCCCACTGCCAGGTCTGTACACAGCCTCTCTTCTCTCTTCCAGCGCACCCAGATTTGTGCAGGGCCTCTTCTTTTAAAGCCCCTGTTGCCAGTGGGTCAGCTGAGGGACCAGTGACACGATACCATGAAACTCCAAATCACCATTTGGAAAAAGGACGATTATTTTGATGGTTAAGAGTGGTGGGAGGGACAGTGAGCAACAGTGTGAGTGTGAACCAGGACTGAGCGGCGTACAGCTTTACGATCACAATGCGCAGTGCATTTGCACACTCAAGCAAACTGTAACAGTTGGGAGCCTTTACAAACTCTAAAGAAACTTGTCAGGCTTGTGAACTGCTCCAGAGAACCGTCAGGAGAACAGGAGCTCTGGTGGAAACAGCTCAAGGACATGATAGCAAGGACATCCCTCCATGAATGTGCTGACTCTGCCCTTCCATGGCACAATGTCACCTCTATCTTGGTCTGCACAGCTCCATTAATGTACTGCTAATGCAACTCCTTTATATGCTGATATTCTTCCACATTCAGGGAAAAAAAAGTAAACCATTAACCAAAAGACCCCTAAATAATTGATAAAATAAAGGGTGGCTGTTCTATTATTCAAAGACATGCTTTTATTTTTAAGCTTCCTATGTTGGCTCTGTGTGTGGACATAATTCACGTTTTGGGTGAATGCCATTTTGCATTTAACTCATGAGTCTGACACAGTCCAAGGCGGCATCGTGTATGATCTTGAAAAGAAAGTGAACAATGAAAGATTTGCAGATCACACAAAATTACTGAGGTCAGTCAAGACCTCGGAAGAATGGGAAAAACTCCAGGTGGACCTGCCAAAGGCAGGTGAATGGGGAGACTGGTGTGGGACAAGATGTAAGACGGATAACCACCAAATTGGGAAGAATAACTTGAGCTTTTTACATATGTGGCTGGGCAAGGAAAAGCTGTGGGTGGTCAGTCACAAGACACCTCAACTGAAAGCTTGATGGGAGCAGAAATGAGAGAATGAATGTGATGATGGGCCAAGTAAAGAATGAAACAAAAAAAAATGATGCTGAAAATATGCTAATATGATTGGATAAATCAATGCTGCTCTCTCACTGGCAATACACTGTGCAGTTTGTCACCTTATTGAAGGCAGATAAAAAAAAAAGGAGTGATTTCAGAGACAAGCAATGAAGATAAGTGACCTGAAGAAATTTCTGTAAGAGGAAATGTTGAAAAGCCCCTTCCCTGCCTCTCTCTGATATGTGCCACAGCCTCCATTTATCTTTTTCCTTTGCCTGCAAGTCAGTTTGTTCTCCTTCTGCTTTCCATTATTTTGATTAAGCACTTTTGGGGTCTCTGATGTATGAAAGACTATATGTGAAGTGCACTGGACCAGTGTTGCCCCTTCAGTTCCTGCTTTGCCTTAATTGTACTCTCAGCCCTTTGTTTGGGTATCCACTTATTTCGTTTGTCAGGATGTTGGAAAGTGGCCTTTTCTTTGAAAATTTTTTTTCAGCTAATTTTAGTTTGTTTTATTACATGCACATTGTCCAAGAAAGTGATTAATAATACTGCAGTGCCTTCATGGCTTGCTGAAAAGCTTTGGCTGAAACTTTTTTTTTTTTGGACAAAATAACGAGTCTTTGAGTTTAAGTAGCCTTTCCCAGAATTAGGAGCTGTCTTCAAAGGTTTGTTATGTTTATTCTGGTGTTGGTTTATTTATTTATTTAATTAATTCTTTTTATGCAAACCCAAGGTGTCTGAATACTGCAAGTTTTCTTTTGATTTGGAAATACTACCTTAATAGAATTGTAACTTGGCCTTTTCATGTCTCTGGTGTGAAATTCCACGGACAGGGTTTTGCATCCCATAAAATTAAAAATCATCACTGACTGTTTAATCCAAGTCTTTGCAGCTACCTCCAGCTAATGCAGCTCTGCAATGACAGGTCTTTAGCAACCGACACATCCTGTGTCACCCGGACTGGATTTCACAGGCTGCAAGTGCTGTGGCAACCATCCTCTTCCATCATCTTCACAATGAATGCTCCTTACCCTCAGTTTCCAAGTGTGTTTAATCAACTTTTTTAGAGCCCCCCGCCCAGAACTGCTCAATTCCTCACTTAGGTGCATCTTTTAAAGAATATGAAGGAGTTTGAGGATTCACTATGTTTTAAGTCCAAGACGATAAAAATTATCTAGCCCAGAGCATAATGCACCGCAGGATCTCTGAGTTGGGAGCTCACAGCTGCCTGGCTGGAGCAGCAGCTCAAGGCTAGATGTGACAGTGCTGTGTATCTCAAGTGATATCTCAAGGACATAGTCTGTGGTGACTGAAATGGACTTTGAAGTGGGATCCAGGTTGTGCAATAACATACAAGTGCCTCCATGTGAGCTGAGCATCTCTGCTCCCACCACAGCCAGGGGAGAGCAGACCAGTACAGACAGTGAAAGCTGAAGAGTAATCACACTCATTTCATGCAGGGATCTACTGAAGTGGGTCAAGCCTCTTTCTAGGTTTCCACTGATTGATCAGATAATCAGTGACTGGAATGGGAACCAAGACACCCACATACAGACTCCAACATATAGCTTTCTTAATCTGTACCCGAATCTCCTTTTAAGTGATGTGGAACTCACAGTATTTTTGGGACATCTGATCAGGTACCTGTTGGCTCTAAAGCAGGTTTTCTCCTACATTGCAATGCGTATGTCCCATTTTCTTTCTTTGATTATTTGTACATTTAGCTGGAGGATAACACTGTCCTCTCTGTGGGGAATAATGTACATGACAGTGGGAGAAAAATGTCCAGTTCCAACTTGGTTTGTAAGCTTTCTACTCAAAAATGTTCTACATTTGCTCCGGATGAATTCAGTTCTCACTGTGATGATCAGTTGTTTCACTGTTTCCCACCACTGAGCGGCCCAAGGTCATGGACTAGTGGAAACAGAAGTCTTGATGTATACATGAACTGATACCTTTTTGCATTAAATCTCAGAGGTTCTGAAAACAGGTTGTAAGATTGGGGATCAAACTCAAAACACCAACTACTTGTGGTGTTAACTTCGGCAGTGAGAGACAAAGTCAGAGACTGGAGAATGAGGCTGGCACGTGGTGGGCAGAGCAGAGATCTAGATTTATTTACATGTCACTTAATCTCAGAGGTCAGGTCACTCCCCATTGGTGTGTTCACTTTGCCTTTCTATGTAAATGCAAAGGATGGTGATAGTGAGAAAAAACATTAAATTGTAAATGCTGATCTGGTGTCAGGCACAGTGAAAGCAGGGGTGAAGTTCATTTATTGTTTCCTCTAAGGGTTATTTTAATTTTCAGTGATGTTCATTGCCCAGGATCTTGAGATGACCTCTCCTGGGCTTGGTTTCACTGTTGCCTACCCTCAGATTTTGATCTGGCATTTGCTGTCCCTGTGGAAGAGCTACAGACCCTCCATGAACATTGACTGAGACCTGTGGGATATGTTGCAGCCGGTTGCTGGCTCAGGGAATGCAAAGTATGTCTGATGCTGTGCCCTGAACTCAACCTGCCCTGGGGTTTGTTTCTTTCACACTTGCCCCAGCTCTAGCCTTTTCAGTTCTTTAACACATGGAGCAGATGGGGTGAGCAGATCTGCACACAATTCTTGTAGGCAACAGGAAAGCCACTCAGGAAAAAATTACTGAACAATGTGGAGGTCCTTCAGAAGGCATCAGCGCCACTAAACCCATACTGGCTCCCACTGTTCTCCCTCCTACTGTAACGAGAGCGCACTGAGACCCAGCACCTCATCTCCGACAGTAG
>JAAGNO010019919.1:30968-57362 GCA_033439905.1 Ceryle rudis
CCATACTGGCTCCCACTGTTCTCCCTCCTACTGTAACGAGAGCGCACTGAGACCCAGCACCTCATCTCCGACAGTAGCCACTATCAGACTTCAAAAAAAGGGCCAAGAACTGCTCAGAAGAGGATGATCTACTCTCCTTGTCCCTGTACCCATATGGATGGTCTGACATCTGAACCTGACAGCAGGTTTTGCCCTTGCGTAAGCTAGCAGGAGAACTTCCTTCAGCAGCAGCCCCTACAGCCTAGGGTGGAATCTGCAGTCAATCCAACAATATTTTTTGCCAGCACTGTTTGTCCTCTGCCAGCAGGTGAGGAGTCTCCCTGACCCTGGCATCACAGGCTCTGTAGCAGTCTTGGTCAAGCCTGGTTGGGAAGGTGACCTGCATGTCACT
Source organism: Ceryle rudis (assembly GCA_033439905.1). Lineage (NCBI taxonomy): Eukaryota > Metazoa > Chordata > Aves > Coraciiformes > Cerylidae > Ceryle > Ceryle rudis. The sequence continues at coordinate 31,360 of JAAGNO010019919.1, forward strand.
TCTGCTGGAGAGAGGCTGTAATGCCTCTCCAGCACGAATGCCTGTCACAGGCTGGGTTTGCCTGCCTTACAAAGTGTCTTTGTACTGACTCCGTCCAACCTGGAGTGTGGCAAATCCAAGCCTGGCCCTGCCTTGCAGCTTGGCCCAGCCCAGTCAACAGCTTCAGGTTGCTCCAAACTCGTGTCAGGTCCCAGGTGTCCCAGGACACATGATGCTTTGTTTGGATGCATTGTTTCAGAAAAGGTAATGCTAACCCAGATTTCATAGCATCACCTAGACTTGCCTTTAATACCAGACATGCTTAAGAGTGAAAACAAGTTTATTCTGGCAAAACAAGAGTTTGGTTTCCTAATTATGAAGTTTGAAAGAAGATTACAAAAAAAAAGAAAATAAAACACAATTCTAGGTCATGCAAAACAACAGGATTCCTTCTCACCCCTGATATCTCTCACCTGGAATCTCTTGGGTGTGTTGCAGCTGTTAGCATGACGGGAGCGCGTGTGCACACTGCAGAGAGGCTTTGGCTTTCGGACCAGGGTTGGAAGAGAGGCGGGTCTCAATCTGAGGCTGGCTGACAGCAAAAGCTACGGGGGTTGTTTTAAAAAAATGGTAGTTTGTCTGATGGGCTGGCACATTAATAGGAAATTTCAGCAGGAGCACTCGAGAGGCCGGAGGGGGTATAAGAAGTGAAACGGGTGAAATCCAAGTTCGTAGAGTGGTGCTGGGAGGAGGGAGGATAAACAAGAGGAACTTGAAATCACAGCCAACACAGTGGCTGATTTGACATCAAAGGCAGTGAGAGCCCTCCAGTCTGGAGCTGAGGCAGGGAGAACAACATCCTGTTTGAGAAGAGCAGATGCGGGCGACAGCAGCACTCTTTGGAAGAGTAGCAGCCCGTAGACTTGCTCAAACCCCAACAAAAGTTAAAGACAGTTTTGTATAATGTGTTTGGACAGAAATAAGACACAAATAACAAATGGATGGTCATAGGAGCCAGTTTGCAGGTGCACAAGTTCCTGAGGAGTTTGGGGCTGTCTAAGAAGTGAGCAGAAAGGAGAAATTACCTTAGACACAATAGGCAAAAATCCCGGTGCAGAAGGAAGAGGGAAGCAGCAAGATTATCATCATGAAGTCCTTTAAACAAATAGGAAAGTCAAAAAACGTTAAGAGAGAGAAATTATTAACAAGGAGTGTAAAGCACATGGTGATGATGTCAGAGACTCTTAGACCGAGGTGAGACGCAGTTAGCAAGAGCAAGAGGCAAGTGGTTTTCTTCCTTGCTTGGTGTGATATCGTATCTAGGGAAAAGCTAATTTTGGTAGGTGTCAGTATTTAATGCCTTCTTTGCATCTGCCTTCATGAAAATCCTGCTGACGTCATTAATTATAAGAGCAGGCACATGGGCAGATCAGAACGGGGAAAGAAGCAGCTTCTTCCATTTAGTGGATATAGGAAAACCAATAAATAAAAAAAATGTTGGGAGTTTTCTTTGACAGGAACAGCAGTTTGATAACCATTGTCCAGCTCATAGATCTTGTTATAAAGAAGGTGGTAATTAATGGCTTTTCATCTCTTCTTGTGAAAAAAAAAAATAGAAATCTGATTAATTTGCAATAAAGAGGATTTGATTTGCAATAAAGAGGATTTGGTGTACTGGGAGAGGCCACACCGGGAATCTCTGGAGCCTCCATCATTAGAAGAGTCAATGTACATCTCATGGGGCTGGTCTTGGAATTCCTCAGACAGCATCCCTGTGGGGAGAGGTGTGTGGAACTCCTTGGCATCTGTTCCCACCTTCTTCTTTTCATCCAAAGACAAATGGCATGGTGCCACATGGTAAGGCCTTACAGGTGGTAATTCAGGTGTATTCTGCTTTTGACCTCCATGTTTCTCTGATCTGGCAGTAGCTCTGGTGTCTCTAGGACATGTGATTTGTGTATGCTTTGCAGCTTGTTTGAAGAGAACACAGACACTTCTCATTCTGGTTACAGATGTTTATTGCCTTCTTACTGTCTTTACTGGCCTGCTGCTCTGGTTCCTGAAAGCCTGTCTCCTGGGTGTGCTCTCCTGATCTGGGTTCTGAGTATTTGCTCTAGGTGAGAAAGAGGTGTTAAAGAGTTGACTATAGAGGCTTGTGGGTGGGAAATAGACTGGAGGTGATGTTTCCTAAATACCTGGTAATGGACACGGAAAGGGTAGAAGGGCTGGAACTTGTCAGGGGCCAACCCCATTGCTACAATCACACAGAAGTCATTTCTGCCAAGGTATGAATTTATGAGCTCCACTCATAGATGTTCAGAACATCTAAAAGTTGGTTAGGACAGTTACTTGTCCAGTCTGACAATTTCCATCGGTACTATACCTATTGCTGCTAGCATTAGGCCAAGGAGGACTAATCATGACCCTGGGCCTCCCTGGGCTGAGTGATACAGAAACAGAGAACACAAACATGTACCCCAGAAGCTCTGGCTTTGTGCTCTTCTCTCTGCTGGGAAATCAAATGTGGAGCTGCCAGACCACAGTGGGTGAGCATATTGCTGTGGAGGTCTGTGTAGGCATGAACAGACAGGAAAACCAAGGGTCTGCTCCTTGACAGGCAAGTCCTCCTCCTCCTCCAGGCTTTGTTTCCCATGTTTCCACACAAGTGCAACATACCTCCATAGTCTTTGCATGGTAGTTCACGTGAGTACAGCTGCAAACCACAGTCTAAGTCTGTGGGAAATTAACCTCTTGCGACCATACTTAGTACTGTTCCAAAGATGGAGTTACTTTTGTGTAGGTGTCTGTGCTCAGGAGCAACCACTGACCAGAGCAAGTGAGGGGACCTGTTGTCTCGGCTCTTAGGAGCTTGTTTTGAGTTATCCCTAATGGGAGCCTGGCACTTTGGAAAGACTCCCAGTAAGGCTATTCAGGTCCCGGAGACTCTAGCACCATGTGCTCAGATCACTCCACTATCATTCATCATCACACTGTGTAAACTGAGGCCAAAATCTCCTTCCTGAGCGAAGGGGAGGACAGTCAGGAGACTTCATGTGCAGGCAGTGGGCAGGCACAGACACGGTGTAGCTGGCAGATGAGTTACCATCTGTGCCACCCTGTGCAGCCTCCCCAGACATCATAAAGCCCTCTCATGGGGACTGCCAGACACAGGCTGGGTGTTTGAACGCATCAGACTCACTGGGTATAAATACTGCCACTTGCCTCCACATTTAATTTTCCCTAGAGCAGAAAACAGGCCACTTCAGCAGTTTGTATCTTTAAATGTGAAATGGATGGGATCAAGCTGAGCTGTTTGGATAATAATTCTTGTAAGATCTGTGTGAAAATATTCTGAATGACTCACTGGCTGGGGGTTTGCTGGTACTCAATATGACCGCCATATATTGCGAGACCAGCTCTTACCATCATGTATTGAACTGTCAAGCAAAACAGATTCATTTGCTGTGTGCTGCATATTGAAACACCTAACGGCAGTAGTATCATTGGCGAGCAGCCATTTCCACCTAATCCCCGTGAGGTTTGTTGTAGAGGACATGCACTCGGTGCTCTCTCTCCCTGGGAGACTTTATTGTCTTGCATGTTTGTTCCTTCCCTTTGAAGTAAGGTTCTGCTTCTGTCCTAAAAGGTGTGTGGCATGTCTGTGTTTTCCTACTCCACCACTCTGGCCTAGTGAAAGAGTGGACCACTCTCCACCACTTTGTCTTTTTTGAGACAAAGAAACAGGCTGGTTTTCTTCCACAAATGCCAAGCTCTATATTAGACGTTAAGTATGTGCCTCAGCCCAGCCCTCACTCTTTAAAGATCGCCAACCCAGCCCTCACTAAAGGACTCACATTTAAAAATTACGCAGTTGAATCTTCATTAGAGAGCTTTGCAGACATCTGGACATGGCCAAGGGAGAACTGAGTCAGGTATTTGCCCACTGACAAAAGTGCTTTGTTGACTGTAGCTGCTGTGGCTGTGTGGCTGTGCTGATCAGCGTCCAGCCTGGTCCCAGACAGAAATGGGTCATTGCTTGCTCAGAGAGAGACTGATTTTTCATCATGGTTTTTGCAGAGTCTGGGTCCTAGCTGTGAAAGGAGACCCTAGGCAGGCAATTAGAGGAGAAGCATGCACTACGTGTCTTCCTAATCCTGAAAATAAAGCCGAGGTTTTCTTCTAAAAGATGCTAAGAAGATCCCACTTGCCTCCTGCTTTATCCATGCCTTGTCTTGCTCTAGTAGTCTTTTTTGTATTCTTTCAGTAAGGGTGTGAGGCTTAATTATTTTAGGCTCCATTGAAATCGTTACAGGGATGCCAAGGGAAGAGTAGGCAAAGCTTTCACTTGGGTTTCTGTGTTGAAATATTCTTGTTCCATGTCTTTCCTTTATGGCAATAATATGAATTTCTGGCATCTTCCTGAAAAAGTCTGGAAGTCCTACAAAGTTATATCATATTTTGCATGAATGTTTTATAAAAGACTGTCTAATCACCATCTTGCATGCATGACACAGGAGATGCAGTCATCAGCTGAAATTCCACCAGCAGAAACTGAGCTGAACCCAAGCTTTGTGTTGAAAGGTTTCTCAACAATCAACTAGAGGCCTGGGGGCACCATCAGCTTCATCCCTCCTCCAGCTCAGACTTACTCTGGAAAGTATAAAACAGCATCTCCAGGGAAAGATGCAAATGTGTATGTCCAGTCTGAGGGCAGGAGGCATCTCTAAGAGGCAGGAGGCTCCTCATTAAAGGAATCTACTTTTTTGACCCTAAACAATTTCAAGATTCATGTCAGTCTCCACTCACTGCAGAGCTGATCCAGCCTGGCTCCTTCCCTTGCCTCCGGGAGGGTGGTGGGGAAGGCAGCAGCGCTGGGCATGTGCAGCTGCACTGCGTGGTCCTGGACACCCGGCGGGATGCAGGTGTCCTCTTCTCTTTCCTACGTGACACTCAGTCTGAACTTTTCCATCACCTCGTCTGTGTGTACATACGACATCCTTAAACCACGTTAGGAGTACAAGCTATTTCCCTGGTTGGCAGCAAACACAAAGAATAGTTCGCTATTAGCTACTTATAAACAGGAAACGTTCTTTCCTTAGCACTGCTTTCTAGTAGGGCTGACTCGTACCCAGCACTGCGCCTGTGCCCCTTGCTAAGGAGAATTTTTGTTGTGGCACATGCTGCCTCATTTGCATGAAGAATATACAGCATGTCTGGAGGTAGCCGATGTAAACAGAAAGAGTGAGTGCGGGATGGAGATCAGTGCGGTGTTTTATCTCAGCGGCTGGAAACAACTGAGATCAGTCACCGCAGAACACAAGCAGCGAGCTGGTTATTGTAAGTTCCAGTGCCAGAAAGCATTCCTCAGTTTGGAGCTTTATCTTCGGTGAAAAGGCAGAAGAAACACTCTCTGGGGTCTCTTAACTTCCTTCTGCTGCTGGATTTTGCCTTCCACATTCAGACACGTCTGCACGTATGGATTAGTATCTTCTCTTTGATCACATGCAGCCGTGTGCGTGTGTGTGTCTGACTCTTGTAATGCAGAAGATTAGGAACAGAGCACTTGCAGGGATAGTGCTGGTTTGGAAGCCAGTCAAGGGGGGCATTTCATCAGCAGGCCATAGCTTTTCTGGAAGCAGCAGGAGAGGAATCAATGCATAAAGTTCCTTGTTTTCTTAATCATGCTCCTATTCTATCTTTCCTGGGAGATTTATGAGCCTCCAAATGTTGGACAAACACCAATAAAAGTTACACATTTTTAGCATCTGAATGCTTTGCTTTGCCTGGCTTCATATGGAAAGACAAGTCCAGACAAGGTGGTCCTTCAGAAAATGGTTTATTGGGACAGCATTCTGGCCTGCAGCCATGGCACCTTGGGCAGTGATCTTATCAGACCTCCTAAACAGAGCAGGGTTGGGCCTGTTTCTTACTTCAGTGGAAGACCTCCGAGGAGAACCTGGGTGTTGCAAGACATGGTATCAATTGTTCTCTGGGCGATGCTTTCCCTGGAGAGGAATGAACCCATACAGCAGGCTACTGTGCTTCTGGGATGGCATCACTGCAGGGAGGTGCAAGGCCCAGCTGAACTGAGGATGAAAAGCAGAAGGAATAAACAAAATCAAATCTGCATTCTCAGTGGTATTCAAGGAAGTTAGAGAGGAACTGGCCATTGATTTACAAGGAGATCTGGGTAGCTAAATTCTGCAGGTTCCTTTGGGAATCCCAGTCCAACTGTGTGTCTTTGAAGTGTACTCTTGATTTGGCAGAGATATCAGCAAGGGTTTGCTTGTTTCTTATTTTAGCCAGCTTTGATATGTGGGCTGAACTTTACCTTAACTTACAGGCCTCTGGAAGCGCTCTCATTCCATTTTCTATTGAGTACTGACTTGCCTGGCAGGTTTGATGTGATTCCAGATAACCTTCTGCTGAAAACAACCACATTCATAATGATGACACTTTTGGCCTTGATATGACTGTACCTTTGGACTCGATTAAGGTGCCTAAACATAGACTTCTAGTGACCTTTGACACACCTTAGGGTATCTGAGGCATCTACATAGCATGGCAGATATGGCAGCTCTACAGAACACCCATTCACTCTTGGCTGGCACCTGGTGGATGGGTGGGCTGCCTCTACCCTCTTCAGCGGAGCTAGATTCCTTTGTGTAGGTTACTGGACTGAACTTCACATGTCTATAGTTTTTAGGGGCCAGAGTGGATGAGCAAGTCTTCAGGATGAGATTCAACTCTTAGTTAAGGCAACTAAGTGTAGGTGTCTGTATCTAAGATGCTATAGCTCATCTGGGTACCTAGGGTCTGATTACACCCAATGGAGAGCTCAGCAAGACAGCTGAGTCCAGAGTGATGCAGGGCACCATAAAGAGACACCAGGTCCTCTGTCTGGATTTCTGTTTAGACCCCATTGATCAAGGGCTCAACTAATTCACTTATACATAAGTGGCTAGTGGCATTTCAGATGCCTTGTTTGTCCCATCCAGTCTCCAGCTCTCACTGTAGAAAAGTAGAGTTGCCCAAGACTCCTGTGACATACCCGTTCCTTGTGGACGTTTGGGATGCCTGAAGAAGTCTCATACTACAGCTGATGTCTGTGTAGAGGAAGGTGAAGTGCACTCCACATCTCCACTGACTTAGAGCTACAGTGCACATGGATTCAGTGGATTTTAGGAACTGCAGACTGCAGCCCACCCCTTTCTAGCCTTCTGAATAATCCAGAACAGCCACTTCTTCTGGTGAATACTGCATTGAATTTTATAAATTTTGGAGTAAGAAAAGGGCTTTTATAATTTGGCGTTATTCACAAGAGGCTGTTCTATCACTACCACAAAACCTATTATCATTAATGCTTCTGTACAGACCATCCCTTGGATGAAACGCTAGACAAAGGAACTAGAAGGAAATGAAGCTTGTTAGAATGATGTCTAATGTAAATGGTCCTATAAAACAGAGATGCTGTGACTGCTTTTTTCTTACTTTTTCTTTTTTTGAATGTAAAGATTCTGGGGTAAGGGCTTTTCTTACCATGTGCATGCACAGATTTCATTAGCTTGATACGGCCTCAATTGTTACGTTGTACAACTAACAAATACTAATCTTTGCTGTGTGTTTTCCAGCTCACTACATAAAAGACTCAATTGCTGGTTCTTTCTGCCACTTCCCTTAGGAGACTATTGCATATTCTGTTTGCTCTCATTTGATGTATAATTCTGGCTGATTATTCTTGATGGTGTTGCGTGACTAATTACCAGTATCAAAACTTGTTTTCTAGCATCATAACATTTTCTCTATTTGTGTCTTTGCATCTGATAACAAGCCATTATCACCCTAAGAAAAGATACTATCATTAGAGTATGATGTAGTGGGACAGGGAAGAAGGTTTTGCTGGCTGGCAGTAACGTTAGAATTGTCTTTTTTTTTCCTGCAAAGCACTTAGTCTAAATCCCAGTGTTGTTAACTTTCCTTTGGCTTCAGTGAGCTTTGCACAGGGTGTAGATCCAAGACCATAAAAAATATTTAGGGATGTAAATCCTCCTGATTTCAGTGGGACTTATTTATATACCTGGCCTTGGCCTCTTCAATACAAGTTGCAGGGAAAAAAACCCAAACACACAGGAAAATAGGAAAGATTTTAATACTTCTGTTCAGTGTCCTGCTATTGGGCTTCCTCATCTTCATTCCCTACTAGGGAATTACCTATCTGGGGATTCTTCCTAAGTTTCCTGCAGCATCTTCCTGAAAACTGGGATAGTTAGGAATAAAGGTGGAACTAGATCTTGAAGTAGCACTTTCATACAGACAGCATGCTTTTTTTCAGCCTGTTATCTTTCACCTGAACACCTTGTTTTCCTATGCTTCTGCAGATGATGGGATTTCATTCTGTAGAACCCATCAGAAATCAGTGCTTGTGAACATGTGGTGAGAGTAACCAGACTGGAGTAAAGAAGTTTTCTTGAAGGGGAATTTGCTCAAAGTGTATTTGCAGTGGGTCTGAAATTATTTTCACATCCAGAATGTATTAAACTAGTAAGTTTGACCAAATATTGACAAGGAAATGAAAAAAAAATATAGATTAACAAATGGATTGTGTTACTAAACTAACCAGTAGCAATGTTTTGCTGGTGCCAGCCATCTCAAGCCACCGGTGCTCAACCTCATCCATGTTTTGGGGATGGATTAGCAAGATCTAGAGTCTAAAGTGAGTATTTCTGGATCACCAAATGAAATAATGAAATAATAGGGGAAAAAAAAAAAAGAAGTGTCTAGAAACTCATCCTAATCTCATTGTACTGAGTCTTGCCAGCTTGTGCTGTTCACCTGCTTCCAGAGCCTGCTAGATGTGTATGTGTCTGTTGGGAGAAGAAATTGATGCTGTGTAGTGTAACAAAGTATAGCTTTCGGGCAATTCTGTTTATTTAGAAGGAAGAGGAGCATGCCTTTATTTCCTAAAAGGCATTTGGAACCAATTTGGCCCATGCCTGCCTTTCCAGTGAATTTCAGTCACCAAAGCGTCGCCTTGCTCCTAATTCTATTCAAGGCCATCTTTCAGAATGTATTTCTTTTCTGTTTACTTTTCTGCTGTTTTTTGAGCTTTCTCTTTACATATAGATGACTACACAAATAGTTTCTTAGCCCCTGCATTTGCCAGCATCTTGCACAAATGCTGCTCAGATCCCACCATGCAGTCAGTTGTTTTGGGTGACTTTCTCCCCATCTCTTTGGATTGATCCTCATGAGAAGAAGGGTTGATGAGGCCACTGATTTAACTTGATGTTTGACTGACAACAACAGTCATCTTCTGGCCCAACAGGGTGTAAATATGAGAATAAATGAGTTAATTTTCTGTGGAGTCTAAGCTATGATCACTATTGCTGAAGCCTATTCCATCAGGACTCCTACTCAGAGTCATTGAGGTAATGCTAGACCTTAAAGACAGGTAAGAAATATTCTCTGGAAGTTCAGAAGGAGTGATAGTGAGATACTCTTGGCTGAGAGGGTATTCTTTATGTCTTTATATCAAGACAGATATGAGCATCCTTTGTATTGTCCTTCAAATAACCCTTTATCATGAAGATGTAGCTAGAATAATCATCATGAAAAATGGGGTTACCCTGGACAGAAATGTGCATTGTATCCTGCATATTTTGAAGTTATATTTATCTGGTTTATTGCAAGGTCACAGGAGAGTTCAGAAAATTTTCCTTGTAAAGCAAAAAGCCTTGGTGAAAGCTATTTGATGATCTTCATTTAAGCCTCACCAAAGTCCAGCTGAGTGACTTGTGTGGCCAGTCTCCTTTCTCACAAACACCACATCCCTTTCTTGGTCCAGAGTGTTTCAGCTGGGTGTGAATAGTTGTATAAACCCATTTCCAAGAGTGGCTCCTGAGCACTTGATCATCTAGCTATAAACTCTTGGGAAGGTCTGGTCACCAAAAAATTATGTAATCACTGTGGAGGCATAACCTGGCCTTCATCATCTCAATAGTCCTCTTATTGCAGGTCTCATCCTTTGCTGATTCCCACAGCTATCCTTTCCAACCTTGCATAGATATTTAATAAGACTCCCAATGAACAATAGAATATGACCCATGGAAGGGATAACGTTGTGGTTTTTTTTTCTCAAACACATCTTAACACATTTTTGTTTTCCGGAGCTGAGAACAATATTTCCAGAGCTGAGAACACTAGTCCTTTGACACATGTTCTTTTGCCTCATTCTTGACTTTTCTTGTGCTGGAAAAGAAGTGTCTCACTGTTGTCCCAAGAACTGTTCCTCTTAGAACAGACATAGAGAGAGCTAGAGGGCAGCAATGAAGATGCTGGCTTTGAACACAGAATGAAGAACTGATGGAGATCAAGTTGTGACAATGTCACTGATGTGGACATGGTGTCAGAAAAAGGTGTATCAGAAATGTTCAGGGATGTCCTATTTGGGACCCTCTGATAAAGTGATAGATGCTTTCTATAGCAAGGCAGAGGGAGGTGGTGCAGTGTGTGTCCAAAGTGTACTGTTTAACTGGAAGGAAAGTTTCCTATCTTATCTGGACTTAGGCTAAGGAATTCACATATTGCCAGCCTAAGGAGTGCCCTCCCACCCTGTACCTTGCTCTGCTAGAGGTGTTACAAACAGGGACTCGAGTTTCATTTTGCTGGCATTCAGACATGGAGAGTGGTCTGTGGGATCACAGGACAGAAGAGGTAGATATTTTGAAGCAGGGGTTTGAGTGTGCTGGTCTAGCTTGTTCTGAGAGCAGTCTAAAATCCACAGAGCCTGACTGAGAGAGGTGGAAATTAGGTTTGTGCATGGCCAGAAAGATCCTCAGCAGAAGGTCTGTAGGGAAAGGTTGAACTGGATCCTGGAGCTGGGCTCCTCAGCCTTCCTGCAGGTCCTGTCCTTCCCAAGAATCGAACTGCTCCAGACTGCCAGGTGATTCTCCACTGGGTGTCACCAGGGTCAAGGATGGAGGGGGAAGGTGCACACTGTGAATAGAGAAGCTCTCCACTTTTCAGATATGGTGTCCCACTGTCACAGCTGAGTGGTCAGGGTGAGCGTCCAGACCTCCTTCTCCATGGTTCTTCTTGCATTCTCCCACTCCTTTTCACCTGGAGGAGGCAGAAAATACAGTAGGGGTCTCTCCCATGGGATAGGAAATTTTAGGAGCTTTACCACAGTAAGGAGCTCAGTATCAGGGGTGTCCGGGATTCTTACCCTTTTTATTTCCTTTCTGAAGGGACGGTCAACATATAAAAAGTAAAAATGCTGCCAGGCTTTGGATAGTTTCTTTATACTAAGGCTTTGAACTAGATAGCTAGGAAAGAAGCCGTGTGGGTAAGGAGGTGATAATTACTGCAGGTAGACAGGCAGTGACAAAGCTGAACGGATGGATGCATTTTCAGGATGCAGAAGGCAAACAAAACATTAGGGAATTTCAGCTTCACAAGATCAAAAATATGCTGATAGGAAAGTTGGTTAGTACTTCTGAGAAGCCATGGTTAGGAAATTAATGAATTACTGAAGGTTTAACTGGGTCAGTGGGAGGAAGTAGGCCTGATAAAGAACTCCTCACACAGGAGTGTTTTGATGTTTGGATACATCTGTTTATTTTCATTAGCAATATAGATAAGATAACTTCAGGCTGTTTTGTAAAGCAGGTTAAAACAGTTTAGTAAACATAGTTATTTATATGCATGAACATACTTGCATAGAACCCTACATATGGTAACACATCTATTAGCATACACTCCAATTCAGAAGATTTTTCAATCATGATTACAGTCTTCCTCATTAGAGAGGTCTTTTATCACTGAAAGCCAAATTTTCCAAACAAATCACTGTAATGATACCTGTGAGACAAAAATAGCATTTTTTGGCCAAAGCAGGTCCCTCGACCTCCGTCATTCCGCACTGAGGAAGTCCAGCCAACACGCTAAGGCAGCCAGAAGGCTCAGAAGGAATTGGATGGGAAATCAGATTGCTCATCTCTGAGGGCTGGGCAGACCCAGTTCAGGTAGAAAATCCCAGGACCCGCACAGATGGAGCTCTGTGCTGCAGCCCAGAGTGGGAAGGAGAAATGAGCCAGAGCTGCAGCGTGGGTGTCTTGTGCAGGGACAGCGAGTGGAGCGGGGAAATCACACAACCCACACCACCTCTGCCTGTGGCTCTGTCTAGGCAGGGTGTGAATGTGGCATGAAGACTGAATATGGAGAAACAGAAATTAATATTCATGTGGTCAAGTCCTTTCAATCCATAGGGAGAATGAGGGAGAGAAAGCTTTTCTGTGTGGGAACCACCCACAGTGACAGAGCCACATGGCCAGTGACACGAGATCCCACAGACCAGGCACAGTTGTATGTTGCAAGCAGCACTTTTCCCATCATTAGCACTGCTGAGTCCTGCTCAGACAGCTTGTGTTGGGTGATCCCACCTGCAACGGCATCTTCTGGCTAGATTAGTGCTGGTGCCCACTGCCCCTAGCAGCATCTCTTGTCTCCTCTAGAATCACTTTTTGCCATTTCTCCCGAAAAGCAGAAAATGCAGAGAGATGTAGAGGGGCTCTGTGGAGGACATGTGGAAACATGGAGCAGGGAAATTACCTGCTCCCGTTCACTTCCCCTGTGACATGAGGAACCAGGTCCCAGCAAGATTCCTCCAATGCACATCAACATTTTGAAGTGAAAAAATCAGGATCTGAGCAAGTCATCTAGGGAGCTCAAGCCATGAAAGAGAAAACTTTCTTCAGGCCCCCTTCCTTCTCCTTCCCCAACCCTTGGCCCAGCTCTAGGCCCCACAATATATGGAGTCCAGTCTCCAGGGCTGGAGACAGACCCTTTCACCCTGAGCATCCACAGAAGAGCTTCAACCCAGACATCCCTTCCTTATGGCCCTAGGTGGTGGCCCTGCCTCATCCCCATGGACAAACTATCTGCAACCAGATGCAGGCAGTCCTCCCCCTCTCCCCTGGGATGCAGCCCCATAGCCCCCCAGTGCCTCCTTCCCCAGTGTGTGGAGCACCCTAGAAGGGGCAGCTGTCACAGCCTTTTTCATGGGGAAGCTGGCAGGGCTCCTTTCATCTGTGGAGGTCAAAACACTTCCCCCATGGATCCTCTCCTCTGCCGACAGCCTGTTACTTTCGGGTTTCAGTTCTGGTGACACAGCCTTGTTGCACACAGGGGTCTCCAGGAATCCCAGCAGGCCTGGGAGAAGCCAGGGGATGTGTTCAAATGCTTCTCTGTGCACAAGTTGTTGGGCTAAGTGCTAGTGACAATTTCCAGCTCTGGGGTTTTGCTCCAGGCTTTGCTGATCGTTCACTTCATTGTCCGGTTTGCCTTCCCAGGGCAGGACCGTGGAAGATGAACACAAAACACGGGCTGCTGAGAGCTGCAGAGGGCACATCTTTCACTCAGTCCTCCAGCAATACAACAGGGATGGTGATGGGGAAGCTGCTTTCCAGCAGAAGATTGGAGCACAGATGACTGTGGGGACTGTGCAATTACAAACTGAGGAGAAATTGATTGTAGGTCAAAGCCAGGAGTCTTTGCAGGCTAAGAAAGAAGATAAATAGGAATAAAAGCAGATGTGGAGGGAATCAGTCCACTGAAGTCTTGTTGGAAATCTGGTGACACTGCTGAGCAGGCAGTCAAATGCTCTAGCATGTCCCTAATCTTTCAGCCTTCACCAAGCATCGGGTGGAGAAGGGCTGGGAGTTTGCAGTGCCCAGTGGTACAAGCCCAGGTCCAGAACAGAGAAATCATACAGACATGAAACTTAGGAAGAAGGCAACATGGATCCAAACAGAGCATCAGGTCCTCAACTGCATCGTGGGGAGGGTTCAGGGTACAGATGAGGCTGAAGGATACGTCCTCAGTCTGGCCTGCAGAAGGAGTGCGTGCGTTCCCATAGGGGCACACTAACTTCCCAGTCAAAGACAATGGGCTACGATAGCTAAATGAACACATTTATTATCTGGGAGACTCTCCCACACGGTAAAACCCTTCTTTGTTCATCAGCATCCAAGAGCCAAGTTAAAAGGTCAGGGTGCTGTGCCAAGGAGTGCTCCAGTGCTTCATTGCTCATCATCTGGATCTCTGTGGCTGCAGAAGGGACAATACTCCCAATCTAGGGATTTCTGACCAGCTGTTTCCTACTGATGGTACCCCCACCCTCTTCCACAGTGCACCAGACAGTGCACACATCCTACAGTGGACCTGCTCCCCAGCCCACAGGCACAGCAGAGGATGTTTCACAGCCTGCTTGAGCTTTCTTTCTGCCTTACCTGGCCCTCCTCAGGCCTGAGCCACTGTTGAGCCACCTCCACTGTCAAAGCTGTGCCAGTGGGAGCTGGGCTGGTCCCTCCAGAAGTCAGTATTGCAGTGACACCTGTCATGGTCCCAATCTTTTCCCATGCACCTGAATTGGGTGTCCTCTGGGGGAGGCCTGGGTCTGTCACCTTCATCTTATTCATTGACCAGACCTGCTCTTCCTGGTCATCGTGGGGGTGCTCATGGCTGTAGCTGTAGCCAGCTATGGCCAGTACATGGGCAACTATGTGATGGACCTGAAAGGGTGGATGAAGATACCTCCTGCACAGTCGGGCTGGGTTTCCCATTAACAGCCTCCCAGCAGGGTGTATTACATGGATGAGGTGAAGAGTGGTCACAATTTTAGAGCTCCATGTGGACTTGGTTTGGGGACAGAGAAGTGGAGCTTCCTTCTTGCCTGAGCCCCAGGCCAGTGGTCAGGCTGTGGAGCTGATGCTGAGTTTCTGCTGTCCTTCTCCAGCTTGTCAAAAGGAAGCATATCAACACGGCAGTCCTGGTGAGTTTGGATGTCTGTGTTCACCTTCTGCCTTCCTCTGGATTTCTTTTTGGATGAAATTATATACACGATGTCTATGCTGCTTATTCATTTTTTTTTTCCCCTGTTCTTTATGTTTCCTGATGGAGAAAACCAGGAAAATTTCCATTTGATGTGAACTGTACCAATTTTTTTTTCATTTTTTTTTTTTTCTGGATGGAGCCTAGATGAAGAGCAGCACTAATTTAAATAAGAGCTCAAATGAATGGTGAAAACCAGAAACTGAATGGGGAGTTTTCCTTCAGCTCCCTTTCAGCATTTCTCAATGGGCTCTGCCCTAATTAGAGAAAAAGAGAATGGGAAGAAAAATCCTCATGGGAAGGCAGTGCTTTTAACCAGCTCTCCCAATGAGCCTTTCACTCTCTCCTCTGTGGTTGAGATGACTTTGGTAGACATCCATGGCCATAACTAGTCTCTGAAGAGGCCTCCATCCAGCCCCAGCCCATGGCTTCAGAGGCCCATCTGAGCTCAGCCCTGGGCCTTCAGACCATGCCTGATCTATGTTGGAAAAGTGTTTATCTCCAGGTCAGCCACAGCCATGCCCCTGCTGCACCATGGACCCTCTGGATCCAAATCCTATCCTGCAGGGACAGGAACCAGCTTAACCTGGGATCTCCCTCACCACCAGGATCTTGTCTGGTGGACTCATGGTGGAATCTGGCCATGATGTCTGGTTCTGCCCTTCTTTTCTTACTCAGGGGCTGTGGGACAGGCACTGGCTCCCCATCTCTTAGGCAGTAGCCAACCCCTGCTGCTCCTTGTCAGGGGGAATCCTCAGGTATATATTGTTCTCAATTTTAATTTTCAAAAATTCAGGTGATGAGCGCATGTCAACACATAATTGCAAACTTAATCCTTCTCGAAGTTTTTGTATAATCCATCGAAGACAAAAGAGCCAATTCACTGTTGATGTCGAGACATACAGGGGCTTTTTGGTCCAAAGCAATATGAGGGAGTAAGCAAAACGAGAGGGCAAGCAGTCACTGCTTTGAGGTAAGATTCATTCCCCTGTAGAAGACCGAAGCAAATCTCAGTAAAGCCAGGCAAAAAGACAGTAAATTTAGCCCTGAAGTCTTGACTTTCTGAGAAAGCCTAAAAGCTAAGCATGGCCTTCCTCAGAAAGTGAAGATACACCCTCCCAAACTGTTTTCCCTTCCACAAATGCCCTCTTTCTGGGACAGTTACCATTCAGGACCTCGACAGGAGATATGCAGAGCACTTTTACTTCCTTCAGCATTTTTATGTATAGGTGAGACAAAACAGCAGCTCAGGACAGTTCTGCTCTCTCCCCTTTCTCTGTTGTGCACCACGGGTCTGTCTTATCTTCTGCTTGGTCTCTAGCCATGTACCATCTTGCCAAGAGAGAAAGTAGAGGAAAAATTTCCAACATCATCTCCTGGCAGAACTAAGCAAGGCTGGGGAGTAAAGTCATTAGTTGCTGGGCACACACGGGGTGGGTGATATTTAAATATCTAGACTGTTGGAGCCTGTAGGACAGCTGGATGCCCCAGAGAAAGCGACAGAGCTTCAGCAGAAGAGACTGGCCCACTTCATCAGTAAAGATGGGATGGGGGAGATAGCTGTCTCTGAGGCCGGGGAGAGAGACTCATGGAAAGAGTCTGGAGTTCAGATCCATCCATGCTGAAGGCACAATGTCTGCAGAGCCAAACTCTGCTGCTCTGCACATGCATGAATTCCTCAGAGGAATGTGCTTGCCTGGTGCCTGTTAGAGCAGAGGGCAATGGTAGTTTTACATGTGAACTGAGCAAAACCAGAAGCTGGACTTCCCTGTGCCATCAGTGACGGGGAGAGAAGTGCGTGAGTCCAAGGACGTTCATAGCATCAAATTCAAATATCTACAAAACCAGCAAGTAGTTGGTACGAACACCCCGGATACCTCACTAAGAAAAAACAGAGAGGTTTGTATCGGCATCACTCGTTCACTCCAGAGATCTCATCAACATTTATCTTAATCGCAAGTGCAGCAGCTCCAGCCCACAATCTTTCCTTCACCCCGTGCACTGCATTAGCTGAACTAGGGGATATTCCAGACTCCGTAGAAATAACCATTAATATGTACAAATGTGGGCATTTCCCACATTTTTTTTCTGCAGACTGAAGACTTGTCAAGCTCTGGAATCTTTCTGACTGCACTTCTCAAGGTACACCTGGTCTTCTTGTTTTCCTGTGTTAGATAACCAAGAATAAATTACCTGCAGTTTTTTGAAGAGTTCTGCCTGAAATCTAGGGTGAGTTTGGAACTGAAATCCACAGCAACATGAGGAAGAAGGTTGTTAGGAACAGGTGAATATACATTAAAAAGAGTTGTGGGCACAATCTTGTATGTGCCATTTCTTATTTAGATGGAGGACTGATGAGCTCCCACTTGCTTTCCAAGGCTGTTGCATGGCTGGTTGTAAGCTTATCTGAAGTTCTGCATGTTTACATCTTTACTTACTAACTGACTTCAGCAGTGATGGTCTAATCTTTTATTTTTCCTTTATACATTTCACTGACACCTTCTCCTGGAAATATTTTCCATTTAATTTTTTCCAAAAGAAGAAGAATCAGTTGGCACAGAACACTTGATGCTGCAGGCACTTTTGAGGGTAAGAGAGATAAGTACTTGCTAGTAGAGTCCAACCTGACAGTAGGTCATGAACTGGGGAGTCTTAAAAGACAAGCACACAACGTTTGCCCTCACCCTTGCATGTTGAGCAGTCAGCCCTGTGGCCCCAATGTCAATGGGAAGGGAGCTGTAGGTGTGGGTGTTCATGTACAGGTAGAAAGCCAAAAGACACTCCAGACATGGGAGAATGCACGTGACGGGGTGCAGGTTGGGAATGGGCCACATAAGTACCTGCCTGCACCCACAGCTCGCACACCTCCTCCGGATCACACTGACTCTTACGGAGATGGGGACTGATGGCCGCACTGCCCCGCACTCCCTGACGCCCTGCGTTTTCCTGCTGGCTGGCAGCAGCCAGGTACCTTACATGTGTCTGGGTGAGTTTTCTAGATCAGTGCTTCGCAGTCCACGCTTCACTGCAGGCATTGTTGGTCTGTTTGCGTGTTGCCCTCATAGCTTCTTCCCAGGGACTGGGGTGTGGGAGAACTGCCCTGTGCTCACTTAGTGGTGCGTGCTGTGGGTTGCCGAGTACATTTCAAGGTGTTTTTTTCTCCAGCTTGCCTTCCTCGCAAAGCAGACTTCATCTTTGAGAACCATTAGCCTTGTGCCTTAGAGAGAAAGGAAAATGACAGCTATGACCAGCAGACACAGTGAGTGTGAAGGCCAACAACACGGTCAGTGCCAGGAAGTTTAAGGAACACACGCATTTCCCTGGACATGGCATTCAGGTACTGCGGGGGGCAAAGAGGGAGCGTGTTCCTGCCTCTTCCACACCGACAGAACATCTTGTTCCTCCTTCTTCGTTCTACACAAAAGTAAGTTGAGAACTGAGAAGTTTTGCTTAGTGTCACCCCGCTGCTGGGGTAGAGATGGGCTGAGGATCTCTCTTTCCAGAGCCTTGTGCCCTGGACTCTAACAGTTAATGCTCTGCGGTGCTTTCAAAGGTTTCCTTCATTTCCTGCCTGACAGAAGGGGGGAGGAACTTGGTCTGCCAGTGAAGGAGAAAGATGTTTTCCTACAGTGCTCCAATCCAGCTCTATCCACACCCTCTGTTCAGAAGGACAATTGTTTCCAAGAGCAGTACAAAAACACAGCATTCGCATGAAAATAAGGAAAATGAGGAAAATTGCTTCCCCACTTCTCTCCACCGGCAGAAGTCAGTGAAGAAACTGCTGTGCTGTGCTCCAGAAGAGAAGCCTGCAATGGGGCTTGGTGCCAGAAGAGATTTCCACTGGAGGGGTCATTTTTTATCAACAGTGTCACTGCAGAATGTGTCGGTCAGCACAACATACCCTTTGCCACAGCACTGAGCTCAGGAGAAGTCTCCCTTGAGGCAGGTGAAAGAAAGTCTTCATTCTCCCTGGCTTTCCCCCAGCATGTCAGGAAGATGTTAGGAGTAGATGGGTCTCCTGGCTGTGTGCCTGTCACCTTCAGCTTCCCCAGAGCCAGGAGGTCGTGCACTTACATCCACAGCACTCAGCCAAACCCAACATGCAGTCCACCTTTCTACTGCTATTTTCAAACTGCAGCCTCTGAAGTTGGTGCCACTTTTCTTGCCTGTAGCTTGCCAGCCTACCATGATTTTCCTCATGGCATTAGGCAGCTTGCTGTCCACTGCACATTTCTTTTCCTAGGAGTTTCACTCACTTCTGTCCTGCAATTCACAGGAGTTTGTAAGAGATGTAAGTATTTTGTGGACACTAGATAAATAATGGGTGCTGGTCCTTAGGAGTCCTAGACTGCTGTAGAGAATGATGAGCTCTGAAAGATTCAGATGCTAACCATTTCTCTCCACCATGCTGTTTTCCCTCCAGATCTTGTCGCCCTCTCTGCTAACTAAGATTTGTTATCTTTAAGAGCTCACCCAGATTTCTCCATTGGTAATCACCTAGGAACACAGACAAGTGTGACCATCAGCCTCCCGTTTGAGGCTGGCTCACCTGCCATCACCTCATACAAGCTGAGACCCATGGAGAGGGTACAGAGCTGCCCCTCTCCCGGCAGGAGCTTTGCCACCATGGTGATGCCTCCTGAAACATATGTCCAGGAGTTTGCAGTGCAGAGAGCCTACACTCAACCCAGGTAACTCTGAGCCTTGCAAGCAACTAGCACCGATCAGATCCCAGGTACAGCCAGCTCTGTTCCAGACCTTCTGCAGTCCCTGTGGTATATGAAGACAGTCAGAAGGATGTGCAGGCAACATATGCATCAGCATCTTCCATGGCATGGCAAGTGGGAAAGGAAGGGCCTAGGGACTTTCCAATTTTGCAAACTTGGGTGGAATCTGCTTCTTAAAGTTCATGAATTCAGATGTCAGATAACGCCTGGGGCAGACGCTGCAAATTCCTGGGATCTGGGCTTTGGGAAGCAGTGGTGTAATGCAACCAGATGCTACATGCCATGGCCTCTTGGCCAGCTGCCTCGGACACTGCAGCAAGCAACATGTCCATCCCTGCCAGAGAACGTAAGCCCTGCGTGCTCGTGCTTTGTACACATGACCCGGGAGCAACATTCACGCTGCCAGACTATCAATCAGGAGCCCTTTTTTGAAAAAGAAAAATAAAACAATAGCCTTGTGTTTTCGTTGGAGTCTCTAACCACGCACTACAGTTAGCAGCACAAGCCATGGCTGGCAGCAAGTGCTGCCTGCTCACCCTCCTCTCCCTCCCCAGCAACAGCCTGAGTCATGGCTGTGGTCACAGACAGTGACACAATGCCATTGTCATCCAAAGAATGCAGTGTTTTCCTGCTCTGCAAAAATATTTTGTACAGTGCATTTTCCATGCTCTCCAGAGGAGACACTGTCCGGATTCTTGCTGGCAGTGCCCCCAGGAGTGGTGCTGACTAATAGTCCCCTTTCTCTCCTCGTGTTCCCCCAAGCTCCTGGGCTTATTTATAATCTGCACAAAGAGCTCGGAGTCAAGGTTGGTGAAGTGGATTTCCTCAGAACAGCACACGCACTGAAGTGTGAGGAAATTGTGAATTTAATCTCTCAAGGTACCATTCATTGAAGTCACGTCACTGGAGCCAGCTCATGGTTAAGGGCCTGGCCCAGCAGATTCGGCTTGGACTTATATAGGCAATAGCATAGTAGACAGACAATTTGACTTCCTACTCCAGAGATGGCCATGGGGTGACTCATCCTCTGGAGATGCCTCTCTTGCCCTGTCTCCTGAAGTAATGAGACACACAGCTCAGACAAGAGCCACCCTGCAGGCAACTAACCCCTGCCAAAGCCTCCTGCAGTCACCAGCCTTGTTCCTGCCCTCTGTGAGCACATCAGGGGACTGCAGCCTCGTAACCTCCACAGACCCGTCTGCTCCTCTTCATGTGGAAATGAAATTGGAATTACTTCCTAATGCTGCCGTCCTTCTGCCTTTCTCCTGCTGCACAGCAGACAGAGAAGGGCAAGGACAGCAATTTCTATCCCTGCCAGGTAGTTATCAGGGTTATTTAAAATCAAATTTCTTGGGAATATAAAGGATAAATAAATTCAAATGCAAAAGTCAGAAAGAGGGAAATACCCCATTCCCCCAAATATCTTTGTTTAATTTAACTGAAGGAGAGATGACAAGGCTACAACAAAGCTTCTTCCTGTGGTGAGCGCTTCAACTCCTTAATTAGCACTGAGGGTTGGTGTGGTGCTGGTGCCTGTGTTACCTTACACACTCCATAGGTGAAAAGCCTGTGTATGTCCATGTGACAGCACCCAGGGCCTCGCTGGAGCAGGGCTGTGTGGTGGGATGCAGCACAGCCGTGGTGCTCCAGCACAGTTTGGGATGCAGTGCAGTTCTGGAGGGATGAATGTGCGGAGTGGGACTTGCCAGGTAAGCCCTGGAACATGTTTATGTCCTCTGTGTTTCTGTACATGTGGTGACTTGACAGGTGACCGTGGCCATGACATCGTGGTTGCAGTGGTTGCTCCCCATTAAGTAGATGTAAACCTACTCCATGTTTTTGCAGGAGATGTATTTGTGAAAGAAACTAATTTGGAAAATGATGATTGATTTTGCAGACATGAGTTGGTTAGATTTTGGATTTCCTCAACCATGCTTAAACCAGGATTAAAGAAAGAGTCAACATTCCTATCATAATAATCTACACAAAGTGTATTTCCTCCCCAAATGGAACAGTTGTGTGTATCACTGACAGTGTGGCAGGGTGAGCCCGGCTGGATCTGACCAGCCAGCCTGGTACAAGCAGCTGGTGGATGCTGCTGAACTTGAGCCTTCAGTTCACGGTGAAAACCCTGCACGTTGCACATGGCCAGTTGTGAAACAGCGGATGTTTTGGAGCAGATAGGTGATGCAGAAGACTTCCTTCCTCAGCTCAGAAGGCAAATAATTTGTATCCTGATTACAAATTATGAGGGTTTGTGCATTGCAAGGTCAGAAGGGACCGTTATAATTATGTCATCTGACCTTCCCAAATAGCGCAGGCTTGGAATGACACTTGGTGATTCCCACACTGAGGCTAACAGTTTGTGGTTTGTTCTTGGGGCTTTTCTTAAGGACTTGGACATAGAGAGTTATCTGTCACTGGCACTGTGGCCTGTGAGGTGATTCCACTACATGACCTTCTTTTGTTGCGCTTGAAATACACAGTTCATTGCCACTTCGTATTTTGCCTGCAAGACCTTTTTCTAGAGAGGTGACATCAGATTTATCGTCACCTACTCTATCGATTAAGAAAGCAACAATCAGATCATGCCTTGTCCCCATTTCCATGACACTTCTTCCCACCTCATAAAACTAAGACTTGTGGACTGGGGTATCTCCCTCCCACCCTGCAGGTGTCACACGGGAAGGTCATGTATGAGCCAAAACCTGAGACTCTTGACTTTCTGCGGGATGTAAACACGTTTGAAACTTGTATTCAAACTTCTTCACTGTTTAAATACTGAAACTCTCTGGAGGCTGCAGACCACAGAGATCCATATCAGTGCAGAGTACACCAACCCCTAATATAACTGCGCAGCATCCTGCTCCATGATTGCACCGGTCTGGCTTTGGCAGCCACATTTCCTGGTTAATACAAATAACACGGAACAGTCTTTGCAAACATGAATAAAGCCACTCACTGCCCCAGGAGACAAGTGTGTGTCATTATTAATTAGTCTGTTTGTTATTTGTATGGTGGTAGGACCCAGAGGCCCCTGGTTGGGGGATGTGGGTCTCACTGCGCAGTAATTCATAGCTCACCTGCAGTCACTACCTGAAGCCCTCGCACTCCAAAATAAGCAGAGATAATAGCTGCATGCAGAGACCAAAGAGGTGCCTTGCAGGGTAACAGCAGGACAAACTCTCACTGATTTACTCTTTTGGAAACCAAAGAACACAGGTAGAAGATCTGTGGCCAGACATTAGTGCAGAATACAGCCCTGAGACTCTGCCCCTCAGCATCCCTGGTAGCCAAGTGTGGTGGCACTTCAGCTTTGTCTCAGTGTCTTTGCTGCTTTGTGCTAGAGGACTGGAGACATGGTTTTCATTCTGAGTTTACGACTTCTGAGGCTGTTCTTTGTGCCTGTAAAGCAGGAAGCTAATGCAGTTTCCTGTCCCACAGGTGTTCAAAATATTTTACCCCACACAGTGGGACTTGCAAGTTAGGAACTTGACTGGAAGGACCTGGAGACCTTCCAAGCACTGTTATTAGATTAATAGGTCGCATTCATAAAGCAGCCTATCTCCCATCCCTTGAGGTGTTCAGCATACTTGGCTGAGAGTGGGGCTCAAGGGCTCTTCCAGAATCACACAGCAGACCCATGGCAGGGTCAGGAACATCCCAAAGGCAGCCGTGACTGACTCCCATCACAGTTTGGGCTGCAACAGGAGCGTGGGGCTTTGCTGCAAAAGACACACACGCTGGGCAGGGAACAGTGTACTGACTGAGGATTTATGGCACATCCTGAGATCTTGAGGCATGACTCAGGTTTTGCCTTGTCTTAGGAGGATGAACGTTGACCTGTTTTAGCCGGGGAGCACAGAGTGGTGTCAGCTCCTTCCCCACCACTGTTACCCACCTGGCACCGGCACTGTGCCAGGACAGGTCCCAAGTGCACTGCAGGTCCAGGTGCTTTTGCAGGCTTGCATACAGCCTGGGGATGCTGTCTGTAATTTGCTTGACCGGGTTTATTCAACTTCTCAGCTCTGCACCAGCTGGCAGCGCTACCCCTGCTGACTCGGACAATATTTCAACATGAGCACAGTCCTGAGTGGAGAGAAGAGAACAAAGCAAACAAGCCATTCCCTGGGGCTGAGCTAGCAAAGGGTGGCAAGGAGATAGCGATAGGACAAGGGTGAGTGAGTCAGGCTGCACGGGCCGGCAGAGATAAGTGCACGCGAGGAGCTTCTCCGTCCCGCCCGGCTCTGTGCTGCTGACAGCCCTCTTACATCACCGCGCACCCTTGGCTGGTCTCCTCGGGTGCATCCACCCCTGGACACGCCGTTACGTTTTCAAGTTTCTTCCTTTTCTCCACGCACAGGAGTTGCCTCATAGACTCAGCCTGACAGGTCCTTCCCAGGCTGGTGAGGCTGGGGGGACACCGGCTGGTGAGCAGCACCTCTGGCATCTCCAGTGTGAGACACAATGAGGATTAATCACAGCCTGTCAGAGAGGCTGCTGGATTTTTCCTGCATTCTTATTTGCGTGCTAGTGCCTGGAAAACAGGATGGCGATGTTTTCCTGCCACGCATTCACCGAGACTAAACAAAGGGGGTTGTATTTCCAGCCCTCCCTGCTTTCTGATAACTGGGGAGCTTTCAGGAATCGCTCGGGGAGAGCAACAGCGGGGAGTGTTTCAAAGATCTGCCCCTCGGGCTGGCTGCACGGGAGGGGGTGGCCACAGATCTGAGCAGAAAGCCTCTGACATCTCTGCTGAGGGTGAAGTTTTTCCATCCCATTTTTGAGGAAAAATGCATTGCCCAAAGAAAGGTCTTGTATGCACAGCCTGCCAGGTTTGCAGTGGCCATGCTGGTTTGCTCTGAATAAGATTTATTACTCATAGTTTGTTAAGGCATCGTTAGTTTTAAGTCCAACCATCGTAGGAGCTTTACAGTGCAACTGTAAAAAGAAATCAGGCTGCTCCAGTCTGAAGAGGGAGGAAGTGTTTATTTCTAATTGTGTAACCATCAGCATCACCCAGGCACCAGTTAGATGCTGGGTCCTTACACAAACCTCTAGAATGGGAGCTGAGCTCAGCTGGGGATGAAGCTCTGCCCTTGCATGCTTTGAAAGCCCAGGCCTTTGCTCTACCTGCTGTGATGCCTTTCCTGCATCTCAGTTGCAGTTGGATGCACGGGGTTTTTACCCTCTTACCTGATGCTTCATAGGTTTAAACAGCTGCTTTCTCCCACCTCAGATGAACTTTGCAGAATAAGCCATAACTGGTGCTTATACATCTTGTGTGGAACCTTTGTCTTAAAATATTCTTAAAATGTCTTAAAATATTCCCTGGATTGGGAAAATGAACCATGGCAATCCTAGTTCTGAGCTGGTTTGGGGAGCTTAACCCCACATGGACAATTTCTGCATGAGAATGGCTCTAGATGTAGATTTGGTGAGGCTCTTCCCACCACTGGGAGCAACAACAGAAGCCAGAGGCTTCTGGGAGAGCAGGGATCAGGGACGAAGAGAATTGCTGAGGAGAGAAAACTTATTTTAGATGCCTTGGAGAGAGGCTCTGAGTAGCTATGGAGGTTTTCACACTGAAGATGTCTCAATTTCAACTCAGAGTTCACAGGGAAACATTAAATTTCCACCTATTCCCATCCTTTTCACCTATTCCTGTAAATGGGGAACAGTTTTGTTGCCAGATACCTTTGCTGATTTGGAGAACAAAGACTCAACCCCCTTCCTGACATTAAATTGGGAATCCCACCCAGATTTCTCTCATTCCAGGGAAGCAATCGCAGTGTGGGGTTGATTCCTGTTTTTCAGCTATGATTTCTCTGGTCAAATATCCCATCCCCAAAGCTGAGAATGCCTTAATGAACGCAGGCTGCTCATGCAAAGGTTTCAGGCAGCTAAGATAAAGAAATTACTCTCTTTTTAGAAACTTCAATGGAAAAAACTCTGTTCTCTGAAGTAGAATTGAGACATATGTATTTTTAAAACTGCTGCTTAGGGAAACTGCTTTCCCCTCTGCATGGCTTGGGGAAAATGTTGAGAAAGGGCATTGCAGGTCTGACTTCAGTTGTCCTCCAACGTGTGACATGGGGACTGTGTTCGCTCGCTCCTCCAGGAGGAATCATTGGAGCGGAGCCAGCATGAGGACCAGCGCTTGACTCCAGCTGGGCTGTGGGGGACCGGGCAAGTGGATCTGGTCTGCTCTGCACTATGGTTCAGTTTTAATCCTTTCATTATATCTCAGAGTTTGGCCCTGGATGTTCTGTCCCTGGGGTACTAAAATGCTGAAGAAATCCTTACGCCCCGCCCCCCCCCACCCACCACACTCCCACCACCCCGGGCCTTACATAGCTGTACGTAAAAAGACATAGTATATATACAAAAATGAGACGACGGAGTCCA